>CAUYQU010105011.1:0-10191 GCA_963574635.1 Cheracebus regulus
CTTTTTCAGTCAGCTGGATGGACTGCTCTGACTTCCCAGAGCTCCAGACATCATCCAAAAGGAGACTCAGTCCCGTTTACTCCGCACCAAGAGCCGCCAAGCCGAGGCGCCGGCAAAAAAGCCACGCCAGCCGAAAGGGTCGCTCTGGCGACCTGTGGGGCTCCTCCACTGGGAATGTCCTGGTCCGTGGGCAATGAAAATTTATTGGTAAGTGTGGCGTCCACTGGCTCTTTGCACTTTTACTGGGAGCTGCAATCCTGAACTGCTAGTGATCGGCCATCTTGGCTCTCTCTCCGAGACTAATTTTTCTATCAGTTCTCATCCATTTAAAAAATCTTTGATGAATCTTAAATGAAGAACAGTCTGTCTTTGCTAACCAGAACCTCCTTGGCAATTTCTTTTTTATTATATATACATTTTTCCTTTCTCTTCATAACTTTTTTTTTACTAATTACATAAGTTATTTTGTTTACTGCTAAAAATTTTAAATATGCATAAAGTTAGAGGAGGAAAATAACATCCAGAGATGAAGCTTTGTTAACATTGGTTGTATTTTTCATACCAATATAGTGTCTATTGTTTGAACTTCTCCTTTGCTGTGATTATTTCAAATATTTTCTCCTTATCTTAACTTTTGCCCTTAAATTTTAGTTTAAGTATTTTAATATAGAGAGTTTTCTCTTTTGTGCAATAAAATCTATTCTATTTATTTTACTGTTTTTATGCTTAGAAATTACTTTCTCACATAGAGTGCACATACTTACTGACTTTAGTCTTATTTTTTAAGGTTTTAGTTTTTATAGTTAACTGTAGTTTATATGTAATTTAATTTTCTGAATTCATTAATTTTTCAGTAGTTAATATTCTTGAAATTAAACTCAGTTGTGTCCATCCTTTCCATTGACTTGCAGTGTTTCACTAAAGAAATGTTAAAGTCTTTTATAGATTAGTGCCTGTTTATAAGTTATTGTATATGTTTATATGATTGTTTATATTGTACCAGTATAATACCATTAGTTATTGTAGATTGTCAAATATTTCATATAGGCAATTATCCTATAACTTTCTTTTTTCTTTCAGATTTTATTAGCTGTTTTAACTTATTTTATGTTTGATAAACTTTGGACTAATTATATCAAGATTCAAATGATCATTTTGGGATTTTGATATTGCTTTATTACTATATATTGATTTGGAAATAATGGACATATACATGAAATATATATTATTCATATTATAATGTTTATATGTATTTATTCAATTTTCCTAAAAATATGCTATATCTCACATAACTTTTCTGTTACTTATTTATCTTACAGATCCCATGTGTTTTGGATGAAGTTACTTCTAGGTAAGATTTTTTTATTGCTGCTACAGTAAAAGTTGACTTTATTTCTTTATTTTTCCATTTAATATTTGAATTAACTATGGCTTGTTGATTGAAAAAATATTTAAAACATATTTGGTTTATTTCAGTATGTATGTGTGTATATATGTATCTCTCTATATATATTTACAAAACAAAACAAGTGATGTAAGCAGTAGATTTTATTCAGAGGAAGAAGTCAGTGCAGGCTCCTATAGTTGACTAATGGTATATGAAAGATATGGTATTTAAAAATGAACAGAAAAAATAGGACTATTTGTGAAAATTCAGGGCAAACAAATATAGAGATGAGCAAGGTGTATTCACGTTCAGTGAACAAAGCACCTAACTTTGTAAATTCCTGGAGATAGTTAAGGTTAGAAAGCGCTAAGATTGTGGCAAACCTTGGATACTAGATAAGGGCAATGATTCAAACAGCATTATAGTCACAGAAGAAGAGACAATCATGGCAGCAAAACATATGTCCTTGAGGAGAAAGTAGCATGCCCAAAGTATCACTTTTGCAGAGTAATCTTTGGGTGATGATATGATTTGGATTTTTGTCCCCTCCAAATCTCATGTTGAAATTTGATCCCCAGAGTTGGAGATGGGGCCTAGTAGAAGTGTCTGGGTGATAGGGGCAGATCCCTCTCGAATGGCTTAGTGTCTTCCTCCTGTGGTAATGAGTGAGTTCTCACTCTATTAGTTCATGTGAGAGCTTGTTGATCAGAGTTTGGCACCCTTTCTCCTCTTGCTCCCCCTCTTGCTATGTGACACACTGGGTCCCCTTCCTCTCCTGCCGCAATTGAAAGTTTCCTGAGGTCCTCACAATTGAAAGCTCCCCGAGGTCCTCACAATTGAAAGTTCCCCGAGGTCCTCACAAGAAGTGGATGCTGGTGCCATGCTTCTTGTATGGCCTGCAGAACCATAAGCCAAATAAACTGTTTTTCTTTATATATTACCCAGCTTCAATTATTCCTTTATAGCAACACAAACCAAACTGAGACAGGTGATGTTTAAGTTTGATATATTAGTCTGTTTGAGCTACCATTACAAAATGCTGGAGACTACTTAACTTAAACAACAGAAATTTATTTTCTCATGATTCTGGAGGCTAGAACTCTGTGATCCAGGTGCCTGCAGATCTGGTTCCTAGTGAGGGCTCTCTTTCTGGCTTGGAGATGGCTGCTTTCTTACTGTGTACTCAAATTACCTCTTGTTTGTGCTTGTGGAGAGCAAGCGAGCACTCTGCTCTCTCTTTCTTTCTCTCTCTTTTTTTTTTTTTGAGATGGCACTCCACTCATGTTGCGCAGAGTGGAATGCAATGGCCCAATCTTGGCTCATTGCGACCTCCACCTTCCGGGGTCAAGTGATTCTCCTGCCTCCGCCTCCCAAGTAGGTAGGATTACAGATGACTGCCACCATGCCCAGCTAATTTTTGTATTTTTCGTAGAGATGGGGTTTCACCATGTTGACCAGGCTGATCTCCAACTCCCGACCTCAGGTGATCCACCTACCTTGGCATCCCAAAGTGCTGGGATTACAGGCGTGAGCCACCGTGCCCAGCCTGCTCTCTCTCTTATAAGGATACCAGCCCTATAGGATTAAGTCACCATCTTCATGGCCTCATTTAACCTTAATTACTTCTCACACATCCTTTCTCCAAATGTAGTCACTTTATAATGGGGGTTAAGGTGTCAACATTTGATTTTGAGGGAGACTAAAACATTTGCTCCACAACTTTTGATTTGCAAAAGGGAGAGTCTAGAAGGATACTGGCTAGATTGGCAGCAATGAGGAGATAGGGAATTAAGGGAAATTTTGAAGGAGGATATGGAAAAAAAAATCATCAAAGTTAACTGTTAAATTATTGTTTTGGGAAGCCAGAAGAAGGAATTCAATTTTTAAGCTTTGTTTTGAGTATATCACTGTGAATGTGCTTATTAATTCAACTCACCTGGAACTCACGTTCCCTGGAGGGACTGTGAGATGACATTATAAAAACTACCCACTGAGTAGATTTCAGTTATAACCTGCTTGGATGTTTTTTGTTCGTTATATTATACCAACTGTTTGCACTCATATTGTACACGTCAGAGTATAAAGTTTAGAGAATGGTACTATGTTCTACTTAAAGTGATTTTTTATAACTTTCAGGAGAGTATCCTCTACTTGTATATACTTTAATGGTGAAGATGGTGAATAACCCTTTTGGCATCAGTAACTTAGAATTGTCTTGAAAAAAATAAAATATGTTTACAATAGCAAAGACTTTGAATCAACTCAAATGCCCATAAATGATAGACTGCATAAAGAAAATGTGTCACATATACACTATGGAATACTATGCAGCCCTAAAAAATGATAAGTTCATGTCCTTTTTAGGGACATGGATGAAACTGGCAACCATTATTCTTAGCAAATTGACAGAAGAACAGAAAACCAAATACGACATGTTCTCACTCATAAGTGAGTGTTGAACAATGAGAACACATGGACACAGAGAAGGGAACATCACACACTGGGGCCTGTTGGAGGGGTGGGAGAGCTAGGGGAGGGATAGCAGGGAGTGGAGGGATTGGGGAGGGATAACATTAGGAGAAATACCTAAATAGGTGACGGGGAATGGTTGCAGCAAAAAACCACCATGGCATGTATATACCTATGTAGCAATCCTGCACAATCTGCACATGTACCTGAGATCTTAAAGTATAATAATAATAATAAAAGAATAGGAAGCTGAGTTTGGGTTGGTTGGGCTTTACTGAACTTGGGAAAGATAATATTTATGTTGTAAACATTGTTTTAAATATTATAGAAGCCTTAGAATAGAATTAAGGGGACATTTTTTGATAAGGGTAAAACAGGACTTTCATGAAAATGGGAGATCATTCATTTTAAAGTTCTCTATAATCCAAGGACTAGAAAACTTTGTCTATAAAGGTACACACAGTAAATAGTTTAAGCGTTACTAGCCATAACATCTCTTCCAAATTCCTCAACTGTGCCATTGTAGTGCAAAAATAGCCATAGATAATATGTAAATTAATGAGTATGGCTGTGTTTCAGTAAAATGTTATTTACAAAAATAGGCTTTGGATTGGCTTTGGCTCAAGGACTATTATTTCTTGACCTGTGGTCTTACCCATTATGCAGAGTATATTATAAATTCAATCACTATTGGGATCACATATTGAGGTAGATGAATGCTTTGAAAAATTAAAGTCCTGAGAAAATTTAGCCAATTTATTTTTCAATAACCCAAGAACTTATTTCTACTACATTATTAGACCCTTGGCACCTTGAAGGTACAGATTGGGGTGATATATGAACTTGAGAAATTATCAAAATATCATTTTGGTCACCTCTCTTTTTTGTTGTTGTTTTTTAAATTGTTTTTCAAGTTGACAAATAAAAATTTAATAAATTTGGTATACAGCATGGTGTTTTGATATATGGTTAAATTTCAGAAATCGTACTTTTTTCTTTTTTTTTCTGACGTGATGTCTCACTGTGTTACCAGGCTGGAGTGCAGTGGCACGATCTCAGCTCACTGCAACCTCTGCCTCCCAGGTTCAAGCCATTCTCCTGCTTTAGCCTCCCAGGTAGCTGGGACTACAGGCACATACCACCACACCCAACTAATTTCTGTATTTTTAGTAGAGACGAGGTTTCACCGTGTTGGCTAGGATAGTCTTGATCTCTTGACCTCTTGATCTGCCCACCTCAGCCTTTCAAAGTGCTGGGATTACAGGTGTGAGCCACCACACTCAGCCTAATCACACTTCTTTTTGACGTCAGTAGCTAATCAGTAACCAAGTGGACTTACGTAAATTTAACTTATATTTTACTAATCTCAAATGGTTGTGTCTTTAAGATAACCTTCTGAAATTTCCTAATTAGAAAGAATGCCTCCCTTTTTGGAATTATATTTTGCCCCATAGCTATTTATGACATTAAAGGAATATTATGACATAGAGGTTATGAAAATGGGATTTGGTTTTATGATGTTCTGCAAGTTATTTAAACCTCTATGGATTTCACTTTCATCAACTATCAAATGGTGATAATAACAGCTCCCATCTCATAAGAGTTTTTGTGAGAATAGCATGAGTTAATACACATAAGTAAAACATTTAGAACAGTGATGATACATAGTAGCTGCTTAATGAAGTATCATCATTAGAGTTTTCTTATTACACTAAGTTCTTTGAGGGCAAGGACTATATTTTGCTCTTTGACTATAAGGCAATTTTCATGGAGGATACTAATATTCAACACATGGTGGTTAATATTATTACTGTTATTACTGTTTGGTACACTTTTTGTTAAATCGAATAGCCTGCATTCCCCCTTAATTATTTGCAGTAGTTGTTAGCTTGTAGTAAAGTTCACAGTGAAAAGAGAAGGTAAGAAAAGGAGCATTTAAATAAATCTTAAAAATTAGCTCAATTTTCCATGAACATTTTCCAAGAATAATTTTAGAATCTATGAGGAAGGAAGAGTATCCACCTGAGCCATCTCAAGGTCTTTGTGGCTCCACACATTTGTTGGCATTGCTGCTTTTCATTTTTCTCAGTCTAATGAGCAGAGTAATAGCTGTATTTAGTCTGACTTGAGTCAAAATGTATGAGAACAGAAACTTGTTATATAGTCTCAATATCTGCTAATGCCTTTTCCCTATCCCATGATGCTGCTATCCCTGCTACTGGACCATCTCGATTACTGTCTCTGATACTTATTAACTTTAATTCTGAGCTGATTTCATAGCCCGTGGTAATTTCTTAATGAAATTACTGAGGTTCTTCACTTTTTCTTTTTCTCCCTTTGACATTCAGATTGTTTTTTTCCCCCCAATTTGTGTTAAATTTCACTCTATATTTGCATTAGTGCCTCAAACTTCACCCGATATAGATGTCTTTGTCAAGGCTTAAAGATTATTCACAGCTTTTTATTTATTCTCAAGTATCAATGTTTTTTTTCTTTTTCCTTGGACTATTTCTTTATTAGAAAAACTTCCCTGGACTATTCCTAGAAAATTGTAACAGTCTGAGCAATTAGGAGACTCCACAGCTTTTAAAAAGCTGGTTGGTCAAGAATCCCAGGAATTTGATAATAGACAATCAATCTTAGTATTGATTTTTCTTAAAATGTGCACATACTCCCTTGGGTTTATTATTCACTGGTTTTATAAAAATAAATCTTTCTACTTTGAGTGCTAAACTTAGAAGTGACCTTTGAATAAACAGTGATGTTCTAAGGCTCAGTTTATTTTCTTGTCAAGGTCTTTAATAGCTCTTCTTTTGTGTGCATGCGTGTGAGTGCAGTTCACTACGACTGAGACTGTCAGGATCCATTCGTAAAGTCATCAGTGTTTAGAACTTACCCTGAAGTGATAAGAGAAAATGGACTTCCTATGTGTTATTTTTCATGTAGTAACTTACAGATTTTTAAATTAAATGCATATCACACACGGCCTCATGAATGCTATTGATCTTTTTCTGCTACTTTTTTTTTTGAGACGGAGTTTCGCTCTTGTCGCCCAGGCTAGAGTGCAATGACGCGATCTCGGCTCACTGCAACCTCCGCCTCCTGGGTTCAAGCGATTCTCCTGCCTCGGCCTCCCGAGTAGCTGGGAGTGCGCCACCACGCCCAGCTCATTTTTGTATTTTTAGTAGAGACAGGGTTTCACCATGTTGACCAGGATGGTCTCAATGTCTTGACCTCGTGTTCCACCCTCCTCGGCCTCCCAAAGTGCTGAGATTATAGGTGTGAGCCACCGCGCCTGGCCTTCTTTTACTTTTCATATAGGCAACTATGGTTCTGTTATTTAATTTATAGGAAACTCTGAGCAGGTTACTTTGCTTCTCTGAGTCTTACTGCCATTGTCTGCAAAGTGAGAATAATGACATCAGAAGTGCCAAGTGGGCCAGGCGCGGCGGCTCACACCTGTAATCCCAGCACTTTGGGAGGCCGAGGCGGGTGGATCACGAGGTCGGGTGATCGAGACCATCCGGGTCAACATGGAGAACCCCCGTCTCTACTAAAAATACCAAAAAATTATCTGGGCGTGGTGGCACGCATCTGTAGTCCCAGCTACCCGGGAGGCTGAGGCAGGAGAATTGCTTGAACCCAGGAGAGGGAGGTTGCAGTGAGCCGAGATCACGCCATTGAACGCCAGCCTGGGTAACGAGCGAAACTCCGTTTCAAAAAAAAAAAAGTGCCAAACGGCTTTTGTTGCATAACAACCACAGCATATCCAAGGCTTATTAAAATACACATTTATTCTAGCTTACAAGTCAGCAGGTCAGCTGGGGTGAATCTAGGCTGGGCTCGGCTGGACTTGTCTTCAGGCTCTAGGTTGTGTCTAGGTCTGCTCCACATGCCCCTCGTTCTTCTGGGACAGTTTTCTGGGACATGTTCTTTTGTGGCAGTGGCAAAAGCCCAACTATGCAAGCATATTTCAAGTCTTTGCTTTCATCATGTCTGCTAATAACCCATAGATCAAATCACGAAGTTCAAAATCAATGGGCAAGGAAGTGTTCCTTCTACAACGTGGGATGGGTTAGTAGCAAGATTCTTTTTGATTTTGAACTACTACCCATTCCATAACCTTCTACTAAGAAAAGCCATATATAATGCTTGTTAGCAGCTGTTGACTTAGAGTAATGAGGTGTCATTGCACTTTATTCTAGTGGGAGGCTAAAAGTCAGGAGTATCTATTACAGTCCAGGATGTTTAAACTACTTCTTGGCTTAGCATAAGACTTTAAATTCAAGGAGAAAGCAAACTAAGGAAAGAGGATTATGCTTGAGCAGTCTTCATGATAAAATAGTAGTAATTAGTTTGAGCAAAATCCCATAATAGTTTTTTTTTTTCTTTTGGCACTTTGCCGGAAACCAACTAGCAGACAGATAAAACAAATTACTTTACTCAGGGTAATTAGCAAGAGATTATAAGGTTCTACCTATGTTTTCTCAAGAGTACAAAGATCATGCCCTGCTTTTCAAAGAACTTTATTCTGCTCAATACCTAATCCACCTAAAATTACTGCAAGATCTGGCAGCAACCTCACCACAAACATTGAACCACACTGAATACCTGGGAGACCACAACAATGCTAATTTAATGATGAGAGGGAGGAGGAAAGACGAAACACAATGTTTTCTTTTTCTTTTATTACTAATTTATTTTGCCACATTTTTAAGCCCCCAATTTGCATTTTTCTTCATGTAGGTATCACATAGTTCCTAAGAATTAAGAACTACATGTTTATGTACCATTATCTAGGACTGTGAACTAAAATATCATTGTGTCTTTAAGTCTAGAGCATTTCAATTAATTTCTTATCAAAGATGAGTCAGGAAAAGAGTTCACAAAATATTTTGATTGAAGGACACTGAGACCTTTAAGGATAATACTGCTGCCAAATTACAAAAATAAGGCCTCTTACATAAGTAGGAGAATATAACACAGCAATACAGTGTTTCATTTAGACATCCTTCTCCCACTTTTGAATGGGTTTGTTTTATTTTTCTCTTATAAATCTGTTTTAGTTCTTTGTAGATTCTGGATATTAGCCCTTTATCAGATGGGAAGATTGCAAAAATTTTTTCCCATTCTGTTGGTTGCTGGTTCACTCTAATGATTGTTTCTTTTGTTGTACAGAAGCTCTGGAGTTTGATTAGGTCCCATTTGTCTATTTTGGCTTCTGTTGCCAATGCTTTTGGTGTTTTAGTCATGAAGCCCTTGCCTATGCCTATGTCCTGAATGGTTTTACCTAGGTTTTATTCTAGGGTTTCTATGGTGTTAGGTCTTATGTTTAAGTCTTTAATCCATCTGGAGTTAATTTTAGTGTAAGGTGTCAGGAAGGAGTCCAGTTTCTGCTTTCTGCACATGGCTAGCCAGTTTTCCCAACACCATTTATTAAACAGGGAAGTCTTTCCCCATTGCTTGTTTTTGTCATGTTTGTCAAAGATCAGATGGTTGTCGATGTGTGGCATTGACCCTGAGGCCTCTGTTCTGTTCCATTGGTCTATATCTCTGTTTTGGTACCAGTACCATGCTGTTTTGATTACTGTAGCCCTGTAGTATAGTTTGAAGTCAGGTAGCATGAGGCCTCCAGCCTTGTTCTTTTTGCTTAGAATTGTCTTGGCTATACAGGCTCTCTTTTGGTTCCATATGAAGTTTAAGGTGTTTTTTTTTCTCCAGTTCTGTGAAGAGGGTCATAGGTAGCTTGATCGGGATAGTGTTGAATCTATAAATTACTTCGGGCAGTATGGCCATTTTCACAATATTGATTCTTCTTAACCATGAGCATGGAATGTTTTTCCATCTGTTTGTGTCCTCTCTTATTTCCTTGCGCCTCTCTTATTTTCCTTGAGCAAGGTTCTCCTGGATGAATTCCTTTATATCCCTTGTTAGTTGTATTCCTAGGTATTTTATTCTCTTTGAAGCAATTGTGAATGGCAGTTAGTTCTTGATTTGGCTCTCTTTAAGCCTGTTATTGATGTATAGGAATGTGGGGAATGCTCCAGCGTAGAGGCCCCCTGACCGTACCTCCACCATAATGAGAACTTGAGCCCAGACACATTTCTCCCTCCTGGAGGCAGTCGAGCTATGGGAAAGCAGAAACTAAAGGATTATTCTGTAGAAGTTATTTCAGACTCTCTGACACTAACATAATGGCCCGGTGATGGCTGTGTGATCTTACTAGACATTGTGTTTTTCCTTGGTTCCTGTTCTGGGCTAGTTTTATGACTCTGTTTACCAAACACTGCTTAAGCCCTGTGACCATTCATATGACCTCTAAAGAATGTTACCTT
>CAUYQU010105012.1:0-24042 GCA_963574635.1 Cheracebus regulus
CCTCAGCAAATGCAAAAGAACGGAAATCATAACAAACAGTCTATCATAAATGTTACTTAAAAGAGGTTAGAGATGCAGGCAAGGCCACTATGTGAAGGATTGTGTAAAGGTCTATTTATGTTTGAAACAATGCCTAGCACACTGGCACAGCATAAAGAATCAATAAATGGTATCTGTTGTTACTGTGTCAAAACACCCTGCTTATATTTTTGTCTTCCTCACAATCCTGATAGTTTCTTGGCTACATAAGCCTGAGTTTGATACGTTTGTATTTTCAGCACCCTGGACAGCTCTTGACCGATCTCCTATACTGTCACCAATGCTACTAACCACTGGCTAGGGCCTTCTTCTCAAATGAACACCCCATTACCTCTTATATCCTCCCCTCATGAGCTTGCACTTTCTGGAGCACTATAGCCAGGCCCAACTAAGACTCAGTACACTATTCCCCTGAACAGTTTATTTTGGGCCACTGGAACCCACTTCCCTTAAAATCTCAAACCCTTCATCCCCCGCTCCCTCATCCTTCAGTTTTAGCTTTATCCTTCTTCCCACCAGCCCAAGTCAGCAAGGCTCCAGCATGCCTTGCAGCTTATGGTGCCTGAGTTATCTCACTGCAGAGGCGCATTTGCTAGTTAGCACATTTGCTGCTTTAATTAGACTAGTTTTGACAAGCTCTGAAACTTTGTTTTTGATTTTGATCTTTGGGATGATTTAAAGCACCATAAAGCTGTGTAATTGTTGTGGGCAGGTCACATATCCACCAACATCCATCTGCTTCATCAGAAAACTGACTATCCCAAGCCTAGAATAGAGCATGGAAAGCACACAATAAAATGAGTTTGCCATAGGTTAATGCTATTTCTCATGAAAAGCAGTTTTTCTTTTCTGTCTCTTGAGTTCTTGGCCTATTATTAAGTCACCATTTTGACCTTCCTCTCATTTTCAACCAACACAAAATAATTAACATCCTAATATTGCTGGATTCTTGCTTTTAGGGAAGGTAATATATCTACATGGTGCCTGAGAATTTACAAAGAACACTCTGGTGAATTATCTCAACACAATCCTGTGAAGCAAGGCATGGTTGCAATTATTGGTACTATTTTAAAGATAAGAAACCTGGAGCCTAACAAGGTCACATGCTTAGAGTAAGATAAAGTTAACTTAATAAAATAAGTATTTACTGCAATTCACTTTATTGCAGTGGGCAGTGAGAATATACCAAATACAATAAAATATCACTTTGAAGTTCTTGATTGTGCAACTTCTAGTAACCAGGTGTTTCCCTCTCTTCACTCATGTTAATTTCAATTTTTATTTTGAAACAGAATCTCATTCTGTTGGCCAGGCCATAGTGCAGTGGAATGATCATGGCTCATAGCTCACGGTGGCCTCCATCTCCTAGGCTCAAGTGATCCTCCCATTCCAGCCTTCCATGTAGTTGGGAATACAGGCTCACACCACCATATCTGGCTAACTTTTAATTTTTTTGTAGAGATGGGAGTCTCACCAAGTTGCCCAGGCTAGTCTCAACTCTTGGGCTCAAGTGATCCTCCTGCCTTGGTCTCTCAAACTGCTGGGATTACAGACATGAGCCACTGTGCTCAACCCATGTTTATTATCATTGGAATTTTGCTTCATTATCCCATTATACATATGCAGGCCACATGGAGATTTCAGCTCTCAGGAAGGGAAGTTTGGAGTCTGTGCAGTTGGTTCTCTTCTTAGTCATTTCTCTGTTAAACTCTGTTTCCACTGCAGACACTGAAGAGACAGCCCTATCCTCTATACAGTTCTGCTTTCCCAAGACTTATTTAATTTAAACAACCCCTGGGAGTTCCCCTTCCTTTCTTACATGATGAAGAAAAGTATTTATCTGCTCAGGAATGTTCATTTTGAACTGTTTATCAAGGAAGAAGCAATCTTTGGGAGTTAATTAGGTAAGCCTGCCCACCGTGATAATGCACTGGCCACTGGCTTGCTGATTATCTCTGATCCTCAGCTTCTGGATAACATTCTCCTAAGATTGTAATGAGTAATAAATATGATTTCTCATAGACACGGTTCCAAACATGTCCAGGCCCCTTCCCTGTTAGTTGATCTGCTGTTTACTGCATCTCCAACTTCTCTCATCCCGTTACAAAATCCCATTACAAAGCTTTTACTCTTCAGTTCTCCTTTTTGGAATTGGCCACTGAAATTCCTTCTCCCTAGGAATATTCTAGTGAATATAAATACATTGGGAGGATTATTTTTCTTTCTCTATTGAGCGTAAAGCTTTGGCATCCCTCCTCAGCCCATACGTTCAGTCTGGCACTGATTCACATGTTCCTCCAGTTGGCCCTTCTGGTTTCTGCACACTAACAAACAGCATAGGATGAAAATCGTGACTCTGCTGAGCTTTCAATATATGAGCAGCCATGACGCTATGGGTGGGCACTTACGGAAAGTAAAAACAGGGGAAAAAAAGTCCCCTTGGCTTCTCATCCTTTCATGTCCGCTTAATGTTCCTTCTGCACTGATCTGCCTCTGGGCCTTTCCTCAACCAGTTCCTTTTGTAATGTCTCACCTTCTGCTCCCCTCCACCTGTGAAATCCTATTCATGCTTCAACATCTACATCAAATGACAACTCTCCTGTGAAGTGTGATATGACCTCTCCTTGTTCTGTGCAACCACAGCATTAACAAGTATTGCTTCATTAGTGTCTCATCCAGCTTCCCTGGAAGCAGAATCTGAGAAGTTCTCATTCAGGTGATTTATTGAGAGATCACTCAAAAGAGACCCAGGAGGAAGTAAGGGAAGCAGGGTGAGTCAAGAAAAGAAGATAGGAAAGAAAGCTGGGTGTCTGGGGAAGTCTGCCTTGAGCCAATCCCACTGGAGGCTCAGGAGTGCGAATTGCACACAACAGTTATCTTACCCAAAGAAAAAGCTACCCTGTAACCCAGCAACCTCTCTTCTAGATAGATATGCTCAAAGGAAATGAAATCATTATCTCATAACGATATCTGTACTTGCATATTCCCACATTCATTATAGTATTAGTCACAATAGTCAAGAAATGGATAAAGAAACTGTGAATAGACCAGGTGCATTGGCTCATGCCTGTAATTCCAGCACTTTGGGAGGCTGAAGGGGTGGATCATTTGAGGTCAGGAGTTCCAGACTGGCCTGGCCAACATGGTGAAAACCCATCTCTATTAATAAAAAAATACAAAAATTAGCCAGGTCTGGTGGCACATGTATGTAATCCCAGCTATTCAGGAAGCTGAGGCAGTAGAATTACTTGACTCCAGGAAGTGGAGGCTGCAGCGAGCCAAGATGGAGACACGGCACTCCAGCCTGGGTGACAGAAGGAGAGTGAGTCTCAATAACAACAACAACAAAACCAAAAAAACCCCTGTGAATATATTCATTTATATATAATATTCAGTTTCTAAAGAGGTGGTGATCCTGCCATTTGGAGGATGGACACAATGCTAAGTGAAATAAGCCAGACATAGAAAAATATTGCATGGTCTCACTTATATGAGGAATATATGTATATATTATATATATGTCATATTATATATCATATACATATGAAACATCAAATATACACAGATAGTAGCATGGTGATGACCAGGATCAGAGTGGGAAGGAGAAAATGGGAAGGTATTTTTTCAAAGGATATACAATGGCAAACATGTAAGATGAACAAATCTAAAGGCCTAATGTACAACAGGAGCACTGTAGGTAATAATAGTATTGTGTAGTCAAGACTTTTGCTAATTGAGTGGAATATAGCTGCTCTTGCCACAGTGAAAAGAAAATGGATGACTATGTGAGCTCATGGCTATGTTAATTTGTCTCACTATATTAACCATTTTATTATGTATATGTATCTCACAGTATCATGTTGTATACCTTAAAAATACACAATAAGATTTGTTTTTTAAATAGATAACTGCTAGTCAGCCATTGCGTATGAGATGTTCCATGCTGTGGGGGAAAATGTACCCTCCAGGCATTTTCAGGGGAATTGTTCTCATGGGTTAGCCAAGGGATAGCCTTCAGAGTAGGGTGCAGCCTGAGCCACTAGCAGCAACACCAACAGCTGGATAAGGGGGCTTTGGGCAGGAACCAACACTATCTGCTGACAATACTCAATTAGGTAGCTATTACATGTTTAGAGCACCTAAAAGACCTCTATTACATCCCAGGCACTTTCTGGGCAATTTGAAATCAAAGATAGATGAGTTACGTCTGGGCAGAAATTTCCTGAAGGTGAACTTTCAGGCACAGGATTAGTGAAACAGGATCCCGGGACCTGCGATTGGAGTCCAGGTGTTTATATGAGCAAGTCTGAATTTCAGTTATTGAAACAGCTCCAGGCTGGGATCAGCAATACGTAAAATGAAGGTATCGGAGATTTTGAATCCTCCTTCCCTGGTTCCCCTGCTAGCCTGAGGAAGAGCAGGCTTTATGAGCCTGAAGATTTGAGTCAGTGGAGGGAGGTGCTGGTTGAGGAGCAAAGAGCCTGGCAGGAGACTGATCAAACCAGATTGGCAGGAGACTGATCAAACCAGATTAACAGAAAAGGGGATAGTTTACTGACTGATAGCAAAGAACTAGGGTTAGAACTAGCTTCAGTTAGGGCAGAATCAGAAAATTATGGACGTGTCCTCAGTCCCTGTTGCTCCATCTCTTAGCTCTGCCTCCCTCTGCATTGTCTTTATTCTTATGCAGCTTTTTTTTCTTGTACTGGGTCAGAGAAATTCCCGGTTATATTTCATCAGTTTAGTAATCTACAGGTGAAAGAGAGCCTCTTTCTCAGTAGTTCTAGCAAGTCTCAGGATTAACTTCACTGGGTGGATTTGAGTCCTGTGATCAAAACCAAAGAGATTCCTGTTGCTGGGGGATGGAATTTGCAGATTGGATGGGCTATGCTACCTGCCCACTGGGGACCCCAAGTGAAGCACAGTTGCTGACAGGGCAGAGTGAAGGAAACCCTCTTTCTCCAGGAAAGATAAGCAAGAAAGGCAAAACCATCAAACATGCTCTGCTGCCGCTCTCCACAATTAGGTTTTCACATTGCTGGTGTGTAGCCTTATTGAGCTTATGCATGGCAAACTGCAGGGCCATGAGTTCATTGCCATCGGCAAGCTCAGGACACGACTGATTTGACAAGTCATATTTAATACTGGGCTTGTAAAGAAGTTTCTCATTTTCATCTGACAGTTTTTATGATGGAAGTCAAGCTCACTAGCTTATAATTGACAGGAGTTTTATGCATTTTGGAGAAGTTACAGCATCCAGTGGCCTACAGTTTGCAGTCTATACAGACATTTCTGTTAACCTTGCAAAGCTTGAGAACTTGGCTTCAACGTTTTGTCACCGATCTTGTCAATTTCTAGACAGGTGACTTCACCCCAATCTCTTTGGGTTGTTTCTCTCCTTAAATTTAAGAGTTATTTCCTTGGACAAGGCCAGTGCCAGAGGCTTGAATATTATTGTTTGTTGACTTTTGTAACTTCTTGGAAAATGATTTTCTTGCTGTGATGTGAAATTGACTTTTCATCTTTGGTGACAGAACACTCCTCACATTTTCTGTGTTTGAAGGCACACAAATCTATTAAGGAGATATGCATGGGCTTTGAAAACCAGACTGCTTACCTGCATGGAATTGGAGAATGATGACTGATCTTTGAAATAGCTTTAAAAGAGTCATTCTACACATTCTTACTTTTGCTTAATACTTTATTATTTTATGGCACTGCAATTTAAAGACTAGGTTTTTGATTCATAATACTGGGGAGAAATATTATTTTTCAAATATTCTAAATATTTGAAATATTCAATATTTGAATATTCTAAACATTCCATTATGTTTCTCACCATAGCATCCTACAGACTGTCCTAGGAGTATTCATGTGTACTACTTTCATGCTAGTCTAGATTATGGGTTTCTCAAGGGCATCACTCCTTCACTCCGCTATGGATCTGGTGAGCATGTTTAATTTAAGCTTGGGTAATGATAACATGGATAGTGCAATAGTTTGGGATGGTCCTTTGGATGTGGAGTAAGTTTGTATGTTAGATTCTTAGTTCATTTATTCATTTTGAGTTCATTCATTTGAGCTCATAAATTAGTTCATTCATTCATTTATTTTCTTCAGCAAATATTCATTGATCATTACCATGATTAAGGCATTGTTCTGGGTTGAGGATGCAGAAGAGAACAAAGCCTCTGACTTCATGGAACTCACATTCTACTCGGAGAAACAAACAATAGACAGGCACCCAAATGAACATGTAGTGGGTGCAGTAGTGATGAGAGCTCCAGGAAACAGCACCCAGGGTAGGGGGAAGGGAGGCTGGAGGAAGGCAGCGGGGTGTCTATGTAGGTTGTTAGAGGATACTCCTCTAATCAAGAGGAAACAAAAGAGGCCAGGGGATTATCTGGAAAAATAATATCCTATGCCTGGTGAACTTTAGGAAAAGTAAAGGGGCCAGTGTGCTGGGTTGGAGAAGGCAGTGGTGGAAGATAACATCAGAAAGCGGGAGGAGGACAGGGTGTGTAGGACGTTGGAGGCTGTTGTTAGAACTGCCTTTTACTCTGAGTTAAATGGGAAGCCATTGGAGGGTTTTGAGCAGAGGAAGGAACTAAACAAGCATATGTTGAAAGGATTCTATCTGTGTAAATTACTTGTTGCTGATGGCTCATAATAGCAGTGGCTTATTTTTCTCCCTGTCCTGTGGGTTGACTGGGCAGTGGTCTGCTGGTTTCACCTGACCACACTTATGTGGCTGGATCTGCCAAAGGACTGGCTAGGGGCTGAGCTCTGTTGCAATCACTGAGACGTCTGGCCCCGCCCCCACTCTCCACATGGGCTTTCATCCTCAAGGAGGCTGCACCAGGTTGGGATTGCTTCTGGGATGCTGGCAGCATTCCTAGAGAGCAAGCATTTCTTAAGCTTCTGTTTGCCTCATCTGTGCTAAGTCAGAGTCAGCCCAGAGTCAGTGTGGGACAATGTGTGGTTGTGGATACCAGAAGGCGTGGTTCACTGGGGACAATTAGTGTAATCAGCTACTACTCCAGATGCGCTCTCGAGGGCAGACTTGGAGAATGAGAAATGGCAGAACAATAAGGTTAATTCAGAGGCGATTGTTGTAATCCTTAGTGGTTTCTTGGTGCAGGGTGACAATGGTAGAGTAGTAAGAAATTATCCGATTATGATTATATTTTGAAAATAAAGGCTAAAGGGCTTATTGATGAATGATACATTAGATGTGAAAAAAAGAGGGGAGTTCAGGATGATCTCAAAGTTTGGTCTCCAGCAATTACAAGGATGGGGTTGCTATACACCAAGAAGAGACTATGGTGGCGGGGCGGGGGGGCAGATTTCTTTTTGTATGTGGATTGGACAGAGTAAGAGGGTATAAGAGTTCTGTTTTGGAACTGCTAAGTTTGAGATACCCATTAGACATCAACTTTTGTATTAAGGATTTAGAGGAATGAATCTGGAATGAAGAAACAAATTTGGGAATTGCCAGCCTGTAGATGGTGTTTAAAACTCTAGATGAGTTGCCAAGGGAGTAATTCCAGCCCTGCCACATACAAAATGTAGGTACTGTGGGTGTATGCAAAAGTCTGTTTCCTCACTGGTAAAATGTTGATTGATAATGGTAGGTCCTTTATAGGGCTTGTGTTCGAAATAATCCACATAAAATGATTAGCACAATGCTTGGCATGCACCCAACAAAGTTAGCTATTATTATCAGTGTTCTACACTTGGAAAAAGTTTACTTGATTGACTTATTCACTGGGATGGACATTGATTGCAGGAATAGGCTAAGAAGAGAGATTTTCTTTTTCAGAGACACTTGAGAAGCAAATGGATAAATAACCCATGTAAAGGGTTTATCATTGCCCTTGATTAATGGCACAAGGTCCATTGACCACAGTTCTTGTTCATCTAGCCTTAGAAAGTTGGTGCTGGAATCCTGAGACTATTACTTTACTGATACTCTTTCTAAGCCAGCAGTCTCTAACCTTTTTAGCACCAGGGACTGGTTTCATGGAAGACAATTTTTCCATGGACCATGGCAAGGTGGGGTGATGGTTTTGGGATGAAATTGTTCCACCTCAGATCATTGGGCATTAGAATCTCATAAGGAGCATGCAAACTGGATCCTTTGCATGGACAGTTCACAATAGAGTTCGGGCTCATATGAGAATCTAATGCTGCTGGTGGTCTGACAGGAGGTGGAGCTCAGGACGAAATGCTCAATCACAGCTTGTCCTCTGCTGTGTAGCCCAATTCCTAACAGGCCATGGACCAGTACCCAGTTTGCAGCACTGGGGCTGGGACCACTGCTCTATGCCTGAATTTTATCATCTGTAAAATAGACATGCAGTAGTATTTGCTGTGTATTAAATAAATTCTTGTGATAATCTTGAGATTCTAGCATAAAACCAGTTCTCATTAAATATCAACTGTGATGACAATGATGATGATGTTGATGAGAATCTTGTTAGCATTTGAACATCTCTTTTCTTTAGACAAATATATGTGGAAAGAAAGACACTGCCAGTCATTCATTAAGGTAATGGAACTGTATTGAACCTCTACCTGATGCAAGGCGATGCCTTGGACCTGTGTGATCAGGATGACAATGAGGGGGATGATGGAAAAATCTCTTCTATATCCTGGAAGGATAGTTTTGAAGGTTCCAAAAAAGAAACTGTCTGAGCCCTGGTCAAAATTTTACATTTGGAAGTGAATCTTCCAGGACAAGGTTGAGGCAACTTGGCAGCTCAGCCTCTAAAAACCTGCTTTCCCATTGCCTTGGTTAAATTTATTTCCTGCCTAAATAGAAATCCTCACTCTTTTATACTTTTTTAGCTTAGCAGTAATAAATTCAGCATCAAGAACATTTATTTTCAAGAGTACCCCTGGTTTGCTGAGTTTGCCGAATGACAAAAAAAAAAAAGGAACATCGTATTTGTCATTTTTATTTTTGCTGATGTTTTTCATTTATAAATATGAATGGAGAACCCACCTGCTCTTCACTGTTTGTTCCTTCACTTTTGTGCATTTTCCACTTTTTCTTCCCTCTGCTGGGCCCCTCAGATTTAAAATGGCTTCATTATCCGTACATAATGTGTATTTCACATCCTTTCTGTCAAGGCATTTTCTGTGTGTGTTTCCCAGCAGAGTCTGATGGTAAATTGGTTGTAGAAACTTTGTTGACTTCCTGTCTGTGACATTTCTGATGGATCGTCCCTGTTTATACAGAAGAGCACAGTGTGTGCAAAGTTACACGGGTCCTCGCCATGCTTAATGGGTTGGAAGGAAAGAGCTGGCAGTCCCACTGTGAAGAGAATCATCCACTTCCTTTTCGTGCAGCAGTCAGAAAAGTCCAGTGTGGAACACAGGCTGTGAAAGACTCATGCAGCTGACTGAAGTCCTGGCCCTTCTACAAAGCCTTCCTGAAGAGCAGCTCAGTCTTGGAAGTAACACTGGGGATTGCAGAGTGAAGAGCATGGCTGCTGAGTAGATCAACTGACATGGAGCCCCACCTGGGTCATTTGTGGTGTGTGTCCATGTTAATGTCTTCATCTGGATAGGGAGATAGAGATGACTTGTTTTGTGGGAATGTCTTAGTCAGTTTGGACTCCTCTAATAAAATATCATATAGTGGGTAGCTTATAAACGACACAAAATTATTTCTCACAGTTCAGTTCAAACTTCCCAGTTCTGGAGACTGGAAAGTCCAAGATAAAGTTGCTGGTGGATTCAGTGTCTGGTGAGGGCCTGCTTCCTGGTTCATGGATGGTGCCTTCTCACTGTGTCCTCACATGGTGAAGGGGGCAAAGCAGAGCTCTAGGGCCTGTTAAATAAGGACACTAATTCTATTTATTGTGTGATTAGCTCTCATCATCTAATCACCTCCCAGTGGCCCCAACTCTCATACTATCACATTGGTGATGAGGTTTCAACATATAAGTTTTTTTGGTGGGGTGATACAAACAGACCATAACAGGAGACTTTTGTGATTTTGGCAGGTCTGCTCTCTACCATTGTCTAGTTGACTAGATTCATGTTACCTGATTTTCTATCCTCTGACTCTTGAATTGATCCCATCAACAGTCTTTGGGTTTGTAACCCTTTAGTACTTTGTCAGAGTTGAGTACGAATATGTTTGCTTTCATGCACTTGGAATAAGCAGAACTTACTAATAATAATGAGGAATGGGGTCCCTCTCTCCTTCTGCAGCTCCCTTTATTGGCAAGGAATGGGGTTCCTTCTTCCCATTGTGGGGCAAGAGGAGAATATAGTTATGTACACCTTCTCTTTGGGGAAAGAGAGAGGACCCTTCTGAGATTTCTTGCTTAGATGGAGACTGCACAGATAGATAAAAGAGGCCATCGCACAACCTCCATGAGATTTAGAGCTCTGCAGGACAAGTGCAGCTGAGCTCAGGGAAGCTACTCAATAAAAAGTACTGTGTTGCTCAGTCATGATCTGTCTTCTTTCTGAGTTATAGGCAATCCTCAACTTCCATGCTTTCTTTTGTTTTCAATAGTTTACAATTTTTATATTACATTCTGACATCCCCAAATAGTTTTCCATGCACTGAATCAGGCCTTTTAGTCACTGCCTCCTAATGATGATTTTGAGATTTTAGGGGGTGAGGGCTGCAAGATGCTACTTGCCAGTAGGAATGTGATGGAGAATCAGGTCTCTGTTGATTCCCTGGCAGTTGGTGGTGCGTACCCTTCCTCCACATTAGGCAGAGAAACAATTATGGTCCCCATTTCTCTAAACCCATTTCTCATCAATCCAGGTGAAAGGGGCACCAGTGAGCCTCTATACCACTGCGGTCCTAGAGTCTGTTCTCCTGGACCAAGCTCCTCTCCAACTTCCTTGCCCGTCAGACCACATTGACTTTACTATGTCCTCCTTCTGTGGAGGAAGGGTGCATGGTGCTATGCGTGGGTGTGGAGACTCTCCAGTCCATCATAAGGATTTGTTTTGCAATGACAGAGGAAATCTACCACTGTGTATTGGCAAGGTTGGAGCCCTGAAATTTCATGCAGTGATCTTGGCATCACTTGTTTTTGAATAACCTTTATATCAAAGCATAACATACATGCAGAAAAGTGCAATAATCCTATGTGTATGGCCTGATGAGTTTTTACAAAGTGAACACACTTGGGTGACCAAAATCCCTATCACCAAAAAATTAACCACTAATTTTATTCATCATCAAATATCTTCACCTGTTTTTTTTTTATTCTAATAAATGAAATTATATAGTATCTGCTCTTTTGAGCTTAGCTTCTTTGGCTTAATATTATGTTTATGGGGCTTATCCATGTTTTTTCATGTAGCAGTGGTACCATGTCACTGCTGCATTATTTGCTGCTGTTCGAGTATGTTACAATTTACTTATTTGGCTGCTGTTGAACAGTTTTGTCCAATACCAGGCTATGGTGAATAATGTTGTTTTGAACATTCTATTACACTGTTACATGTCTTTTGGTGCATACATGTGTTTGTTTTTTGAATATATACCTAAGCATGGCATTTCTGGGTCTTAGAGTACATGTTTGCTTTTGTGAGCACACCCAAACAATTTTCCAAAGTGATTGCTAAACTCACATCAACAGCAGTGTAAGAGTCCCAGGTGCTCCGCATCCTTGTCAGTCTTTTTATACTATTCTGGTAGATGTACAGTGGTATCTTATTGTGGTTTTATTTTGTATTTCTGCATGACCAGTGGTGTAAAGAATCTTTTCACGTGTTGACCATTTTGATATCCCTTCTACAAAGTACTTGTTTGAGTCTTTAAATCACAATCAATGGGTTGTCTGTGTCTTTCTTATTGATTTGGAGTTTTTGCAGTATGTTGAATATGAGCTTTTTGTTGGGTGTGTGTACCACAAATATCTTATTCAGTGGTGACTTCTGATTTTAAAAAATTTTAGATCTTGAAAAAGTCCAATTTAGCAATCTTTTACTTAGTGACTAGTGCTTTTGTGTCCTGTTTAAGAGAATGTGGCCTCTTCCAAGGCTATGTTTATATTATCATCTGGAAGCCTTATTATTCTCTCTCTGTGTGTGTGTTTAACACTTAGATCTAGAGTTTATCTGGAATTGATTTTTGTTTGCAGCATGAGATAGGGGTCAAGATTTTTTATTCTTTTTCCACTGGGATGTTCTAAAATCTCAATATCATTTGCTAAACAAAAGAAAACACCTTATTCCCACAACTCTGCCATATCACCTTCATCTTACATTGAGTGACTTTATCTGTGTGTGGTCTATTTCTGGATTCCCTATTCTGTTCCATTGATCATTTTTCTCTCCTTGTACCAACATCATACCATCTTAATTACTATAAGTTTGATAATCTGTAGTCTAAAATCTTCAACATTGTTTTTATTCAAGATTTTCTTGTTTATCTCAGCTCCATGCATTTCCATATAAATGGCACAATCGGCTGTCAATTTCTACTGAAAAGCCTGCTGAAATTTGGAATGGCTTTAAATCGTTAGATCAATTTGGAGATAACTTACATCAGTAAAATCCTGAATCTTCTGGTCAGTACTTTTAACTGTGTTCCACTTGGCTTTCTAGCTGCTGGCCTTCTGTCTCCATGAATATATACAATTATTTATCAATTAAAAATAAAATAGAAAGGGAGCTGCTGGTTCTGATGAGGATGAGAACCACTGGTTAGTGGTGCATTGTATTTCCAGCTTCCTTTAGGGCTTACCTTTTGATGTAAAAAACAAAAACAAAAAAATTAAAAATTTTTTTTTGCAAAAGCCTTCAAGAGAAAAATCATTTTCTTTATGGATTTTCAAGCCTTTGTGTTGACTGCCTTGGCAGTCCCAAACTCAAATTTTTATCTCTCCAGGCTGTGAGATGACAAAAGCTCTTTTGAGAGCTGCTGTTTCTTAGATTTCACCTTCTCAGTTTCCCTTCCCCATCTATGACAAGAACCTGCAAAAATTCCCACATGAAAAAAGTGATGTGCCAATGTTGAATACATCTCAAGCACTTTTCTTCTCTGTAGTGTCTTGGCCACTTGGTATCCTGCCTGCCATGGAGCTTTCAGATGCCTTCAAATAAGTTTTTTTTTTTTTTTTTAAATTATCCAGTGTTTCTAGTTTTTTAATTTTTATTTTGGCCTGCAACAAACTAATTTATTACAGCTGGAAGCCAAACTATCCTAGTGATCTCACTTATTTATGTATCTTTCTTGGTCTGAGGGAACAGAAATGCTTGAATGAACAATATGTAAGGATGTTATAATATCTTAGCATTCTAAGGAAGAAGTGCTGTCCCTAAAGCCTGCAATTTTACTGTTCGATAATCAGAGATTGGATTTTTAAAGATGTAAATTGTTGGGTGTGGAGGTGGAGAACAGCTTATATGTAAGCCCTTATTTGTCCTGGTCATGAAAACAGCTTGTTAGCTCCTCTTTGCATCTATATTTTATAGGGAGATGTTCAGCAAACATTAATTGAACTAAACTAAAAACAAGAAACTTTGCAGGAGGAAGTAGTTCTGCAAGCAAAACCAGAAAGTGTGACTGAATCTAAGACAGTGCAGATAAGGTGGGTTGTAGGAGGGCTGTGGCCTTGGAACGTGGCTGACCTGGGTTTGAATTTTGGCTGTCACCTGCCAGCTCTGGAACTCTGGATAAGTTTACGGGGTATGAGGCTTGTTTGAGTTGGGAAGTGCAGTCAGCAGTCAGTTAGATGATTCCTAGGATAGGGATTGATCATTGTGATCTGTGAATTATCCACATGCAGTGTTGAATGAGGCCACTGGGAAAGAAATGGGATTAGAACTCCTATAATAGTATGTGGGGAAACTGGAAAAGAGGACACTGGGGAATACTGAGGCAGTAGAGGTGTCTTTGAAGAAGATTAGAAAATGGTCAGAGAGGTAGAAAGATATCTGGAAAGTGTAGAGTCAGCAAAGCTGCAGCAGAATTTCAAGGGAAGGAGTGTCTGTCCTCTCCCAATGAATACGCACAACACTCCAGATGTGCTGGGGGTGCTGGCCCCCTGTGTGCTTCCCTGGGGGGTAGTTCTGTTCTGTTCGGATCGTTCGTTCATTCATTTGTTCTCTCTCTCTCACTATTGGTAGAATGAGACAGGGAGAAACTGTATCTGAATTTGAACAGTATTTTATAATTTTCAAGTACCTTCTTTATGCCTTTGTTCCATTTATTCATTTTTTTGGATACTTATGACCATGGCACATAATATACAGACATACCCCAGAGATATTGCAGGTTCAATTTCAGACCACCTCAATAAAATGAGTCATACAAGTTTTTTGGCTTCCCAGTGCATATGAAAGTTATGTTTATGATATATTGTAGTCTATTACGTTTGCAATATCATTGTGTCTAACAATGTACATACCATAATTTAAAAATGCTGTACTTATTACTAAAAAATGTTAAGAATCATCTGAACCTTCAATGAGTCATAGTCATTTTACTGGTGTTGCCTCACTGTGAGTGGCTATTGACTGATCAGGTTGGTGGTTACTAAAGGTTGTAGTGGCTGTGGAAATTTAAAAAAATAAGACGACTATGAAGTTTGTCACATTCATTGACTTTTCCTTTCTCTGTGGCATGTGATAATGCTGTTTGATAGTATTTTACCTTCAGTAGAACTTTATTTTTATTTTTTAGAGATGGGGTTTCACCATGTTGCCCAGACTGGTCTCGAACTCCTGAGCTCAGCAATCTGCCCACTTTGGCCTCCCAAAGTGCTAGGATTACAGGCATGAGCCACTGCCCCTGGCCAGAACTTTAAAACTTGGAGTGAATTCTCTCAAGGGCTGCACTGCTTTCTCAACTAAGTTGATGTAATATTCTAAATCCTTTGTTCTCATTTCAACAACATTCATAGCATTGTCACCAGTAGTAGATTTAGTCTAAGAAACCACTTTCTTTGCTCATCCATGAGAAGCAACTCCCCGTCCCTCAAGTTTTAAAAGATTGCAGCAATTCAGTCATATCTTCTAATTCTAGTTCTCTTGATATTTCCACCACATTTGCAGTTACTTCTTCCAAAATTTTGAGCCCCTCAAAGTTAGCCATGAGGGTTGGAATCAACTTCTTTCAAACACCTGTTCATGTTTCTATTTTAACCTTCTCTCATGAATAACACATGTTCTTAATAGCATCTAGAAAGGTGAATCATTTGCAGAAGGTTTTCAATTTACTTTGCCCAGATCCATCAGAGAAATAATTATCTATGGCAGCCATATAGCTTTACAAAATGCATTTTTTAAATAATGAGGCTTGCAAGTCAAAGTTACGTCTTGACCCATAAACTGCAGAATGGGTGTGGTGTTAGCAAGCATGAAAGCAACATTCATCTCTTTGTACATCTCCATCAGAGCTCTTGGATGACCAAGAGCATTGTCAATAGTCAGCAATATTTTGAAAGGAATGTTATTTTCTGAGCACTAGGTCTCAACAATAGGTTTTAAATATTCAGTAAGCCATGCTATAAGTAGATGTGCTGTTATCCAGGCTTTGTTGTTCCACTTACAGAGCATAGGCAGAGCAGATTTAGTGTATTTCTTAAGGGCCCTAGGATTTTTGGAATGGCAAATAAGAATTGGCTTCAACTTTAAGTCACTAGCTGCATTAGCCCCTAACAAGACAATCAGACAGAAGCCAGGTGTGGTGGCTCATGCCTGTAATCCCAGCAATTTGGGAGGGCAAGGTAGGAGGGTCTGAGGCAAAGAGTTTGAGACTAGCCTGGGCAACTTAGCAAGACCTTATCTCTATAAAAATAAAATTCAAATTAAAAAAAAAATAAGAGAGTCAGCCTACTCTTTGAAGCTTTGGAGCCATGCAGGCACTCTTTTTTATCTATGAAATTTCTAGATGATATCTACTTCCAATAAAATACCGCTTTGTCTTTATTGAAAAAATCTGTTGTTTAGTGTGGCCACCTTCATCGATGATTTAACTATGCTGCAGCTTCTCCATCAGCACCTGCTGCTTCACCTTGCAGTTTTATGCTACAGGGATGGCTTCTTTCCTTAAACCTCATGAGCCAGCCTCTGCTAGCTTCAATTTTTTTCTTTCACAGCTTCTTTATCTCTCTCATGTTTCATAGAATTAAAGAGAGTTAGAACCTCTCTCTGGATTAGGCTTCGGCCTAAGGGAAGGTTGTGGCTGGTTCAATTTTCAGTCCAGACCACTACAGTGTTCTCAGTATCAGCAATATGGTTGATTGACTTTCTTATCACTCATATGTTTACTAGAATAGCACTTTTCGTTTTCTTCAGGAACTTTTTTTTCTGCACTTACAGCTTGGCCATTTTGTACAAGAGGCCTAGCTTTTGGCCCGTCTCACTTTTTGACATGACTTCCTTACTAAGCTTAATTATTTATAGCCTTTGAATCAAAGTGAGACATGTGAGTCTTCTTCCTTTCATTTGAATACTTAGAGACCACTGTAGCCTTATTAATTGGTTCAATTTCAATATTGTATCTCAGGGAATAGGGAGGCCTGAGAAAAGGGAAAGAGATGGAGGAAGAGCTGATTATTGGAGTAGTCAGAACACACAATATTTATTGATTAAGTTTGCCATCTTAAATGGGTTTGGTTGGTGGTCCCCCTCCCTCCCAAATTATAATAGTAGCATTAAAGTTCACTGATTACAGATCTCCATAATAAATATCATAATAAAATGTTTGAAATATAGCAAGAATTACCAAAATGTGACACATCTAGTACACACTGATGCAAGGGGTTGGCTCTCAAGGCCTTGGAAAGCTCCACCCCTGTGGCTCTGTGAGGCTCAGCTCTGTGGCTGCTCTCAAGGGCTGATGTTGAGTGTCTGTGGATTTTCTAGGTGTATGGTGCAAGCTGTCAGAGGATCTATGATTCTGGGGTTTGGAAGATGTGGCCCTCTTTTCATAGCTCCACTAGGCAGTGCTTTAGTGGGGATTCTGTGTGGGGGCTCCAACCTTGGGGCCTGAACCCTATGAAGCAATGGCCTGAGCTGTACATTCGCCCCTTTTAGCCATGGCTGGAGCTGGAGTGGCTGGGATGCAGGGCACCATGTCCCATGTCCCAAGGCTATACAGAACACAGGAGTCCTGGGCCTGGCACATGAAACCATTTTTCCCTTCTAGGCCTCCAGGCCTGTGATGGGAGGGACTTCTATGAAGTTCTTTTCAATGCCTTGGAGGCACCTTCCCCATTGTCTTGGCTATTAACTTTTTAAAAAAATATATATTTTATTGCATTTTAGGTTTTGGGGTACATGTGAAGAACATGCAAGATTGTTGCATAGGTACATACATGGCAATGTAGTTTGCTGCCTTCCTCCCCATCACCTATATCTGGCATTTCTCCCCATGTTATCCCTCCCCAACTCCCCACCCCCTGCTGTCCCTCCCCTAGGTCCCCCCCACAGACCCCAGTGTGTGATGCTCCCCTCCCTGTGTCCATGTGTTCTCATTGTTCAACACCCGCCTATCAGTGAGAACATGCGGTGTTTGATTTTCTGTTGTTGTGTCAGTTTGCTGAGAATGATGGTTTCCAGGTCATCCACGTCCCTACGAATGACACAGACTCATCATTTTTTATGGCTGCATAGTATTTCATGGTGTATATGTGCCACATTTTCCCTGTCCAGTCTATCATTGATGGGCATTTGGGCTGGTTCCAAGTCTTTGCTATTGTAAACAGTGCTGCAATGAACATTTGTGTGCATGTATCCTTATAATAGAATGATTTATGATCCTTTGGATATATACCCATTAATGGGATTGCTGGGTCAGATGGAATTTCTATTTCTAGGTCCTTGAGGAATCATCACACTGTCTTCCACAATGGCTGAACTAATTTACACTCCCACCAACAGTGTAAACGTGTTCCTATTTCTCCACATCCTTTCCAGCATCTGTTGTCTCCAGTTTTTTTAATGATCGCCATTCTAACTGGCATGAGATGGTATCTCAATGTGGTTTTGATTTGCATTTCTCTAACAACCAGTGATAATGAGCATTTTTTCATATGTTTGTTGGCCTCATATATTTCTTCTTTTGTGAAGTATCTGTTCATATCCTTCACTGACTTTTGAATGGGCTTGTTTTTTTCTTGTAAATCTGTTTCAGTTCTTTGCAGATTCTGGATATTAGCCCTTTGTCAGATGGGTAGCTTGCAAAATTTTTTTCCCATTCTGTTGGTTGCCAGTTCAATCTAATGATTGTTTCTTTTGCTGTGCAGAAGCTCTTAAGTTTAATTAGATACCATTTGTCTATTTTGGCTTTTGTTGTCAATGCTTTTGGTGTTTTAGTCATGGAGTTCATGCCTATGCCTCTGTCCTGAATGGTTTTGCCTAGATTTTCTTCTAGGGTTTTTATGGTGTTAGGTCTTATGTTTAAGTCTTTAATCCATCTGGAGTTAATTTTAGTGTAAGGTGTCAGGAAGGGGTCCAGTTTCAGCTTTCTGAACATGGCTAGACAGTTTTCCCAACACCATTTATTAAACAGGATATACCTATTTGTATAAATTATACATATATATGTATAATTTTTATATTTATACAAACAAACATATATGTAAGATATATGTTTGTATAAATATAAAAATCATACAAACATATATATGTATAATTTTACATATATGTAAAATATATGTAAAATTATACATATATATTTACATATATATTTAAAATTATACATATATATGTTTGTAAAATTTTTATATTTATACAAACATATATATCTCTCACATATATATGTTTGTATAAATATAAAAATTGTTCAGGAAATAACTAAAAGTTAAAAGCAGATAACTTGCAACAGGTAAAATCAGAATTAATGTTTTTAATAACAATTAGGTTTTTCTAAATTTGTAAGAAAAAGACAATCACCCAAAACAAAAATATACAAAGAACATGAATAGGAATTTCATGAAAAGGAGACGTTCAAATGGCTAGTAGATAACTTGAAACCCTAGGGGTACATATGGGAGAGTAAGAAAGTTGGAGTTGAATAGTGATTACCTGAAAGAAGCAAAAGAGCCCTTTGGTGGGAAGAGGATAGTGCTTTGTTATGTAACTCCTTTAGGACCTACTTAGAGGTTCAATTATGTGAACAGTAATTTATTATCATCATTACTTGACTTGAACATAACTTGACACCATGTCACTTACCCTAAACTCTTAAGCAAAAGAAGCTTGGTTTTAGCAAAGCAATATGTCCCTCTAGGACCTTTCTCACAGCTTCCTCAAATTGGGAAAGAATGCCAGATTCTAAGAGCAACTTTCTCCCCTTAGACGTGGCATGTAGGAATTCCCTTAGCTGACATCTTGAGGGCTATTTTGCAGGTATTCCCAAATAAAGGTCTTGAATGATAACGAAAATACATTACCAATTCAATTCAAACTCTGTCTTTTAAATGCCAGAGACCTTTTTGTCAAATAAACTCTTATGTAGAACGCTGACATATGAAGCAAGTAAAGCAGAGCTTAGTTTAGGCAGAGGTGGGTCCTGCCTGCTTGCTTTCTTCTTGCCTCTGGTGGGAGCCCCTCTATCCCTCTGTCGCCTGTAGCCCCCTGGACGCAATAGAAACACCATGACTTAGAGGAAAGAGGAATTTCCAACCTTAAACATCAGGTCAGAGTATTGAGCGAGCTCCATAAAAAACAATGTGTAACTTGCTTTCATTAATTTTCCCAAAATGTGCAAATCAAAAGCATTTCATTACTTCATTAAATGGTCTGGATTGCTTTTTAAAAACTGTTGCTTAATATTTACAGCATTAATGCTAAGGACTTTTTAATAGTGTTTGTAAAGATTTCAAGGAGGACCAAACACATTTAAGATTTTTTCAATATTTTTATGAGTAATACAGGAATAATAATTATTTTAAAATATCCTCATGGTTGCTTTTTTTGATTCAGTGACAAAAGTAAAGTAAGGTACATGAAACATGACTAAAAGTTCAGGTTTTGCCTCTGAGGTTGGAATACCAAGGTGTTTTAGGATGCACTGCAGCTGAATAAAGAAGTGCAGTAAAACATATGAAAATGCCTTATAAATAGAGATGCAAAGAGAAGGTGTAGCGAGAGCTGAGAACACATCCTGTGTGTGTGTGTGTGCAACTAACTTTGCTTCGGTAATGAACACCTGTATTCAACCAAATGAAAAAGTCAGAAAGACAATTTAGACTTCAGTTTACTCCTGAAGCAAATAGTCAGTGGAAAATACCTATACAGAAGATAAGGATGCAGGTGCATGGGTGCAGGCGAGTGGGCACGGGCTGGTGGGGTCAGGTAGATAGTCATGCAAGAGGACAGGCACGGGAAGGAGGGTGCAGGCTGGTGGATACAGGAATCTCACTAAGGCATAGTTGGAATGTCTGGGCAGCCTGTGCAGAACAAGATGTTTCTTAGGCCAGAGCAGCATAACGCCATGGGCTCACTTCTTTTTTTACCCTCTGCCTTGTCAGGCCCCTGAATCTATAAAACCAGTAATTCTGTAATTCAGGAAGCTAAGCCTCTCAAGCCTAATATGCAGGTTCTACCATGTAAAATGATTGCTGTGCCAACACGGGGTCCGCTTCCCACATCTGTGCCTGCGCTGCTAGGTAGGGGTTTTGCATTTATGCCCAGAAGAGCCTCGTTGGCTGTCAGCAGCTAGAGTGGAATAAATCAAAAGACAAAATTTTAGCTGCTAATTTCCCAATGCCAAAGATTGAAAAGTAATAGGATTCTCAACGAGAGTTGCCCCGAGAAAACCCATGAGAAAATGAATCATAATTTTCATCTGCTATACAGTGTATTTAAGGTGCTCCTCATCTCACTGTGTGGGTAAGGTGTGAATGTGGCATCTGTGTGGCTAAAAACTCACGAATATGACCCACTTATTGTAATAGGCAGAAGTGCTGGAACTAAAGCACTGTGCTTCTGCTAAAATGGCCAGACACAATATTCAGAAATATTGGACCACTGCCCCTCAAACCTAAGAGGAAACTGGAATTGTACTCATTCTCTCCTCTCAGATGGCGTGATACTCACTGAATATGTTACTAATCCTTGGAAAACAACACGAACATACCTTTAAGCCACTTAAGATCCCATTTACTTTGCTCTGGGCCAAAGCACGGTTCATGACTCCTCAGAGAAACTGAAAGGTCTCAGAGGTAATAATAAAAAGTGTAGAGGTGTCAAGGGGGATTATGGGGGTTTAAAAGGGTTTCTCAACAGAGGCACTACTGGCGTTTTGGATAACATGATTCTTCCTTGGGCAGATTTATTTTCAGCATTGTGAGGTGTCTGGGACCCTTAACCGTGGGACACTAACTGCAAGTAGCACTCCACAGTCATTGCAACCATCCAAAATGCTTTGCCATGATTCCGAATGCCCCAGGGGAGTTGGTACCACCTCTGGTAGAGAGCTACTGAATAACTGCATTTAGGGAGCAGTACAGGGATCTCCCAACATAGGAGGAAATTTGGGAGTTCGCCCACAACAGTTACTCAGGAGCTATTAGCTCAGATGGCTGCTGAGACACAATTGGGTATTAAGCTTTTGCTTTATAGAGTGTATAAAATGTTTATTGTGTCCATTCTTCAGCTAAAGCTTTCAGTTCAGTTTGGTTTGTTTTTATGACTGTTCATTTCAGCTGCCTTGAATATACGACTGACATTAGGTTTATTTGAATTGCTGTCATTGTCATCGCTACGCTGTAAACACCAAATGTGAAGCTCACTGTGTTCTTCTGGCTTTTGGGGTTTCTAAACTTTTTGTCTCTTTTTATCTGTGGCTTTGCTCATCTGTATTGGAAAGAACATGAATGAGGCAATTTTTTTACTTTGTGCATGTCTGATTTTCAGATATACCCAGGAGGAAAATAAGGGTAAAAGTTCATATTTGAAAACGGTATGTCCAATTAAAGTATGGCTTATTTCTTCATGTTCTGCCAAGCTAAAATGATCTTAGATGCATATGATTTCATGGGCTGTAGACCATCAATTTTACATAATTTAAGCTTGAGAGACTTACACTAATGTGTTTTAGCTCTAAATTATGAATTAGGGGAGGTATCAGGGGAAATGAGTAAGGGTTGTATAAAGGAGTAAGAGAAGAATTAGGTTAAAAAATGGCAGAAAATATATTAAGAGAGAAAAATTGATTCTTCGAGCAATCAAAACTAAGAGGCTCATTGTTTCCTAGGCTATGGTTAAGTGTTTTAAACACTTTATTGGGTTTTATGATTAACAAAAAGTTGGCTAACAACTTCTTTGAAGGTCATTGGTTTGTTTTATTACAAAATCGACATAAGCAGTGCAAGAAAAGGAAATTCTCAATTTCCCCTCCCCTCTTCTGTCAAAATTGCTTTTCCTTTTCTAAACTCCTCTCACCATCTCTCACCTCCAACCTCACCATTGCCTCTCCCAAAGTCCTAAGTAAGAGGCCATCATTCACGAGTATTTCCCAAACTTACATTGTGAAATAAAGCATTTGGGTTGCCTGGTAAATATACAGACCACGAGGCTTATCCGACTGAAATTCAAATCCAGCTGCTCTGACTGGGGCCTAGATCTAGGTGACTTGTATTTTCATGTATGTTTGGGAAATACAAAATAGTATTCTTCAACCTTTCTTTGATAAAGACATAAATGACAAGAAAGCACAAGGAGAATGCACAATGCTAAAAACAAGCTCATGAATTTTAAGTATATGGCCTTTTCACGGGTCCAAGAAAAAGTAACTTTTTTTACTTATAAAATGTTTTTGTATTCTAACAACTTATGCAACAGATAGAAATTTCTAGAGTACAACAAAAACTCATCCCTGCCCATACGTTTTAATGAAAAACTTCCCTCCAAAAAATCTGCCAAGATTATCAATGACTCTGTTACTTTTTAAAGGAAAAATGCAAGTTTACTTTACCCACACTCGAAAAAATCTTGGCACTTCAATGGAAAATTAATGGCTTACATGAGGTGCAATATTTAATTTCTGAAACTTCAAACTTGTAGCGTCACTCACAAATATTTAAATAGAGTTTAGACACTTTGGGTAAAAAATAAGTTATGACATGTTTTTCATAGCACTTGCAAATGTTCATGTCTCAAGAGATAATGAAATAATATAATTAAAGTCCAAATGTGAGTGTAAATTGATTAAAAATAAATTTATTTTAAGAAATAAATAATATTAGTTCCTATTACTGAATGCTTAATATGCCAAGCACTGTACTCACTGAGTTCTCATTATTTCACTTATTCCACATAATGACCCTGCAAAGGATTATCAGCTCTGAATGGAAGAGAAACATTATTCCCAGAGGGACTAAATATTGGCCCAAAGACACAGAAAATTTTAGGAATTGAGTCGCAAGTCAGTCTAAGCTAGTCTGTTGGTCTATGCATGGTCGGTCTAATCCATAAAGTTTATCATCTGAACTGGGACGCTTCTGGCCGTGAAAAGAGGTGTTATTGATAATTTTAGGAAAAGAGGTGTTACTGATCATTACAGGAAAAGAGGTATAAAATGGATCTCTCCTGAGCAAAGTAGATATTTGATCACACTAGTGTGAACAGAGCTCCTTTATTTAATCATCAGGCAAAATAAGCATGGAGGGCATAGAATTCAATAGGGCCATATTAAAATATTTGCTATGTTTTAAAAATGGATCCAAAATGGAAAAGGAAAACTAAAAACTGAAACATAACAAAAGATTATGTTAACTTAGTCAATCACAATTCAACTGAAATCTTCAATGAATTATATTTAATAGGTATGTTGGGTAAATTTAGATATGCTCTATCTGATGTGTGGTAGAATCCCCTAAAATCCTTGAGCCATGCAGTTCCCATTATTCCACTCAGCCCCCTGAAAAGCTGGGATTACAAACATGCAGCACCACGCCCAGCTAATTTTTGTATTTTCAGTAGAGACGGGGTTTCACCATGTTGCTCATGCTGGTCTCAAACTCCTGGCCTCTTGTGATCTGCCCGCGTTGGCCTCCCAAACTG
>CAUYQU010105014.1:0-12352 GCA_963574635.1 Cheracebus regulus
CTGATTGCTCTGGCTAGAAATTCCAGTACTATATTGAATAGGAGTGGTGAGAGAGGACATCCATTTATTTTCCCTGTAAATATCAGATTAATGTTTACAAAGATAAATGAATACCAACTTTGGAATCTTGTAGGCTTGGACCTACGTTTAAAAATACTTGGCATACTGACACACTCATAGCCACCAAATGAAGTGAGACAATGATCTGATAGCAGTTTCCAGAAAAAAAAACTTTGGCATTTACCAAGTTTTATGGACAACCTAGGATGATTATTATTATTGCAGTGAATGCAGAACATGAAATTCAAAGCAACTAAGCTCTATTTTCTTTGCATACTTCCAAGTGAAGGTCATATACATATATATATATATGTATATATATACACATATATATGCCTTCTACTATCATATTCTAAGGAAGTACATGTAAGGAACAAGCCTTACAATGTATCAAATTGAGTATTTTAGAATGTTGTTAGTGAACAATGGCATATCAAATTTCATTCAAGGTCTCTTCATTTTCACATTGTCCAGTGGAATATGTCTGTATTTGCGTGGATCTCCCACTTATTCAACATGATGTTTCTAAGCCATCATGAAAAATAATGGTTTTGTATTACACAGAATCCAGGAAACTTACATTTAAGGACCTACTTTAAAGACTCTCATGACCTCTGGATTAATTCACTAATGTTTTCATATCTGTCCTGTCTTTGTTTCATTAGGAAGATATAGTTGCAGAAAAATTATTTGCTGATTTTACTTAGGGGAATGGAGGTACAGTAAAAATGTTTATCACAATATTTAAAATTCTAAATCTCATTTATCTTTCAAATCTTAGGTTGTCTTGCCAAATAGTTATCAGAAAGCCACCTGCTTAAAAAGTACAATGAATGGCAAGGCATAAGACTACTGGATCTCTGAGTCATTGCTGAGAAGTCAGTAGACCTGGAGAGCTGCTGATCTAAAACAGATTTTGAAATGTGAAACCTCTGAGATTTTGTTACCTCATTGTTGCCTAATTTAACATAACTAAAACACATTCCTACCTAGTTCTTTGGTAGAGGCAGAACCTCCTATATGCAATTTATAGAATAGAACAGCAGAGTGGAACACATCGTCTACCAGGAAAAAGGAGCAAATGGCTGGGCTAAATGTGCCCAGTAACTTTCACAAATTCATAGATTAGCTGTGGGGGTGGAGTGAATGAAGAGATGCAATGATATTGGAGCTCCTGTGACATATATAAATAAACATTAAGAGTATGAGGCAGAGTCCAATCCTTTTAATATTTTAGCTCTTCTTGTTCTTATAACCAACTGAGTTTAATTAATATACCCATAGATTACTAGTGTTGTGTTTGTACTCCTTTGGGAAAAACAGAAGCAGCCCCCCAAGACAGTGCTTCTATCTTTATGGGCCAGTTCCTCAATATAAACCCACCGTTTCTGTTGGCATTTTTTCTGGAACCACCCATAGACGGTATAATTTTGTTGTGAGAAATCTCTGAAATTGGAAAAAAAAAAGTCTAGTATCAAATTAACACTTAGACTGTATTTGTACAAACACTGAAAATTCATTTCCATATCTTTTTACCTTCTTAGATTGTTTACAGCCATATTGTTTCAACAAAGCCTATTTGTAATTAATGACATCAGATGACAACACTAAAATATGCAAATAATAAACTGTCAATATAAAGGTATCCCAATTTCAACATTAATTCCTCTCACATGATCCATTTTTGAGGCGAAATTGACATTCAATGGAATTAAATCCTCTTACAGGTTAAAGTGCTAAATATAAAAATACAAATAAATTGTAATCTAATATCAAATGCTCTTGTCCCTGGTTGCTAAGTTTCAAAGAAGTTAAAATCCAAAGTTTATCCTGCTCTCTTTCTCTATCCCTAGTCGGATTTCCTGGGTTTAGTGTGATTTAGGTTTTCTTCAGCAGCTGCACCCAAGGGAAACTCAGAAGTTTGATAAATTGAATGCAGATTCTCTAATGTGATGACTTTTCAAATGTCCAAGTATCTTGTAGAACATACATAAATATAGCTCTGCTCCCAAGCTTACTGAATTTAGAAAAGTGGCTATTCCTCATTAAACAGATGTTATTCTAGGTAAAATCTTATTGTCAAAAATCACTGAGAAGGAGTCAGTTATTTGGGTGAAGGAAGGTAAAATAGAGAAGTTTCTATTCCTGCTTATTTCTTCTGAATTTGGTCATCTTTGATTATAAACTCATATTTGATTGATTTTTTATTTTTATTTGTTTTGAAAGATTTTTCTATAGGTTGCTGGGGTACAGGTGGTATTTGGTTACATGAGTAAATTCTTTAGTGGTGATTTGTGACATTTTGCTGCACCATTTCCCGTGCAGTATAAACTGCACCCTATTTGTAATATTTTATCCTTTGTCCCTCCACTCTTCTCTCAAGTTCCCAAAGTCCATTGTATCATGCTTATGTCTTTGTGACTTCATAGATTGGCTCCCACATATCAGGGAGAACATACGATGTTTGGTTTTCCATTCCTGAGTTACTTCACTTATAATAGTCTCCAATCTCTTCCAGGTAGCTGTAAATGCCATCAATTAATTCCCTTTTATAGCTGAGTAATATTCCATCATGTATTGTGCGTGCGTGTGTGTGTGTGTGTGTGTGTGTAACAGTTTCTTTATCTATTCATTGATAGATGGGCATTTGTGTTGATTCCAAAATTTTGCAATTGTGAATTGTGCTGCTATAAACATGCATGGGCAAATATCTTTTTTTGTATAACAACTTTTTTTCTTCTTAGTAGATACCCAGTAGTGGGATTGCTGGATCAAATGATAGTTCTACTTTTAGTTCTTTAAGGAATCTCTACACTGTTTCTCATAGTGGCTGTACTAGTTTACATTCCCACCAGCAATGTAGAAATGTCCCCTGATCACTGTATCCATGCCAATATCTCCTTTTTTTTTTTGATTTTTTGATTATGACCATTCTTTCAGGAGTATCAATTAAGGTGGTATCACATTATTGTTTTGATTTGCATTTCCCTGATCATTAGTGATGTTAACCATTTTTTATATGTTTTTTGGCCATTTGTGTATCTTCTTTTAAGAATTTTCAATTCATGTCCTTAGCCCACTTTTTGATGGGATTGTTTTTATTTTTTCTTACTGATTTGTTTGAGTTTGTTGTATAGTCTGGACATTAGTCGTTCATCAGGTGTATAGATTGTGAAGATTTTCTCTCACTCTGTAGGCTGTCTGTTTACTCTGCTGACTGTTCCTTTTGATGTGCAAAAGCTCTTTAGTTTAATTAAGTCCGAACTACATGGAAACTGAACAACCTGCTCCTGAATGACTACTGGGTAAATAATGAAATGAAGGCAGAAATAAAGATGTTCTTCAAAACCAGTAAGAACAAAGACACAATGTACCAGACTCTCTGGGGCACATTTAGAGCAGTGTCTAGAGGGAAATTTATAGCACTAAATGCCCACCAGAGAAGTGAGGAAAAATCTAAAGTCGACACCCTAGCATCATGATTAAAAGAACTAGTGGAGCAAGGTCAAACAAATTCAGAAGCTAGCAGAGACAAGAAATAACTAAAATCAGAGCAGAACTGAAAGGAAATAGAGACACAAAAACCCTTCAAAAAATCAATAAATCCAGGAGTTGGTTTTTTGAAGAGATCAACAAAATAGATAGACTGCTAGCCAGACTAATAAAAAAGAAAAGAGGGAAGAATCAAATAGATGCAATAAAAAATGATAGAGGGGATATCACCACCAATCCCACAGAAATACAAACTACCATCAGAGATTACTACAAATATCTCTATGCAAATAAACCAGTAAATCTAGAAGAAATGGATAAATTCCTGGATACTTAATTACCATTTTGATCTCACTGCTTGTTATTGTCTATTCAGAGTATCTAATTCTTCTGATTTAAGCCAGGAGGGTTGTATTTTTCCAGGAATTTATTCATCTCTTCTAGGTTTTCTAGTTTATGTGCATAAAGGTATTCATAGTATCCTTGAATATTCTTTTATATTTCAGTGGTGTTAGTTGTAATATCTTCTGTTTTGTTTCCTAATGAGGTTATTTGAATTTTTTTCTTTTTTCTTGGTTAACGTTACTAATGGTCTACCAATTGTATTTATCTTTTCAAAGAACCAGCTGTTTGTTTCATTTATCTTTTGTATTCTTGTTGTTTCAATTTCATTTAGTTCTGCTCTGATCTTGTTTTTTTTTTTTTTTTTTTTTTTCTCTTCTGCTGCGTTTGGGTTTGGTTTGTTTTTGTTTCTCTAGTTCCTTGAGGTATGACTTTAGAATGCCAGTTTGTGCTCTTTCAGTCTTTTTTATGTAGGCTTTTATGGCTATAAACCTTCCTCTTAGCACTGCCTTTGCTGTATCCCAGAGGTTTTGATAGATTGTGTCATTATTGTCATTCAGTTCAAAGAATTTTTTAAATTTCCATTCTGATTTTGTTTTTTACCCAATCCTCATTCAGGAGCAAGTTATTTAATTTCCATGTATTTGCATGATTTTGAATGTTCCTTTTGAAGTTGATTTCCAGTTTTATTCCACTGGGGTCTGAGAGAGTGTTTGATATAATTTCAATTTTCTTAAATCTACTGAGGCTCATTTTATAGCCTTTCTCCACTATCTTGGAGAAAGTTCCATGCACTATTGAATGGTATGTGTATTTTGCGGTTGTTGGATGAAATGTTCTTTGTATATCTATTAAGCCCATTTGTTCCAAGGTATAGTTAAACTATCCAATTTTTCTTTGTTGACTGTCTTGATGACCTGACTAATGCTGTCAGTGGAGTATTCAAGTTCCCCACTTTATTGTGTTGCTGACTATCTCATTTCTTTGGTCTATTAGTAATTGTTTTATAATTTTTGAAGCTTCAGTGTTAGGTGTCTATATGTTTAGGATTGTGATACTTTCCTGTTTGACAATACCTTTTACCTTGTCCCTCATATATATATACATATATGTGTGTGTGTGTGTGTGTGTGTGTGTGTGTGTGTGTATTATATAATGTCCCCCTTTGTCTCTTACAACTGCTGTTGCTTTAAAGTTTGTTTTGCCTGATAGAAGAATACCTACCCCTCCTCACTTTGATGTACATTTGCATGGAATGCCTTTTTCCATTCCTTTAAGTTTATATGAGTCCTTATGTATTAGGCAAGTCTCCTGAAGGTAGCAGATAGTTGGTTAGTGAGTTCTTATTGATTCTTTGGTTTTGCATCTTTTTAAAAATTTATTTTTATTTTTAATTATTATACTTTAAGTTCTGGGATACATGTGCAGGATGTGCAGGTTTGTTACATAGGTATATGTGTGCTATGATAGTTTGCTCCACCTATCAACCTGTTATCTACATTAGGTATTTCTTCTAACTCTGTCCTTCCCCTAGCTCCCTATCCCTGACAGACCCCAGTGTGTGACATTCCCCTCCCTGTGTCCATGTGTTTTCATTATTCAACTCCCACATTTGAGTGAGAACATGTAATGTTTGGTTTTCTGTTCTTATGTCAGTTTGCTGAGAATGATGGTTTCCAGCTTCATCCATGCCCCTGCAAAGGACATTAACTCATTCTTTTTTATGGCTACATAGTATTCCATGGTATATAGGTACCACATTTTCTTTATCCAGTCTACTATTGATGGGCATTTGGGTTGGTTCCAAGTCTTTGCTATTGTGAATGGTGCTGCAATAAACATACATGTGCATGAGTCTTTATAGCAGAATGATTTATAATTCCTTGGATATATATATCCAGTAATGGGATTGCTGGGCCAAATGGTCTTTCTGGTTCTAGATCCTTGAGGAGTTGCCACACTGTCTTCCACAATGGTTGAACTAATTTACACTCCCACCAACAGTGTAAAAGTGTTCCTATTTCTCCACATCCTCTCCAGCATCTGTCACTCTTGACTTTTTAATTTCGTTGTTATAACTGGTGTGAGAGAGTATCTCATTGTGGTTTTAATTTGCGTTTCTTTAATGACCAGTGATGATAAGCTTTTTTTTTTGTATGTTTGTTGGCTGCATAAATGTCTTCTTTTGAGAAGGGTCTGTTCATAACCTTTGCCTACTTTTTGATGTTTTTTTGTTTGTTTTTTTCTTGTAAATTTGTTTAAGTTCTTTGTAGATTCTGGATATTAAACCTTTGTCAGATGGATAGATTGTAAAATTTTATCCCATTCTTTAGATTGCCTGTTGACTCTGATGACAGTTTCTTTAGTTGTGCAGAATCTCTTCAGTTTAATTAGTTCCCATTTGTCTATTTTTGCTTTTGTTGCCATTGCTTTTGGTGTTTTAGTCATGAAGTCTTTGCCCATGCCTATGTCCTGAATGGTGTTGCCTTGGTTTTCTTCTAGGGTTTTTATGGTTTTAGGTCTTACATTCAAGTCTTTAATCCATCTTCAGTTAATTTTTGTATAATGTGTAAGGAAGGGGTCCAGGGTCAGGTTTCTGCATATAGCTAGCCAGTTTTCCCAATGCCATTTATTAAATAGGGAATCCTTTCCCCATTTCTTGCTTCTGTCAGATTTGTCAAAGATCAGATGGTGGTAGATGTGTAGTGTTATTTTTGAGGCCTCTGTTCTGTTCCATTGGTCTATATATCTGTTTTGATACCAGTAACATGCTGTTTTGGTTACTGTAGACTTGTAGTATAGTTTGCAGTCAGGTAGTGTGATGCCTCCAGCTTTGTTCCTTTTGCTTAGTATTGTCTTGGATATACAAGCTCTTTTGGGGTTTCATATAACATTTATAGTGTTTTTTTCCAATTCTGTGAAGAAAGTCAATAGTAGTTTGATAGGGATAGCATTGAATCTATAAATTACTCTGGGCAGCATGGCCATTTTCTGGATATTGATTCTTCATATCCATGAGCATGGAATGTTTTTCTATTTGTGTCCTCTTTTATTTCCTTGAGCAGTGGTTTGTAGTTCTCCCTGAAGAGGTCTTTCACATCCCTTGTAAGTTGTATTCCTAGGTATTTTATTTTCTTTGTAGCAATTGTGAAAGGTAGTTCACTCATGATTTGGCTCTCTGTTACTGGTTTATAGAAATGCTTGTGATTTTTCCACATTGATTTTGTATTCTGAGACTTTGCTGAAGTTGCTTATCAGCTTAAGGAGATTTTGTGCTGAGATGATGGGGTTTTCTTTTTCTATTATTATTTTACCTTAATTTCTGAAGTACATGTGCAGACCATGGAGGATTGTTATGTAGGTATACACATGCCATGGTGGTTTGCTGCATCCATCCCCCTGTCAACTACATTAGGTATTTCTCATAATGTTATCCTTCCCCAATCCCCCCACTCCCTGCTATCCCTCCTCTAGCTCCCTCACCCCCCAACAGGTCCTGGTGTGCGATGTTCCCCTCCCTGTGTCCATGTGTTCTCATTGTTGTACACTCACTTATGAGTGAAAATATGTGGTGTTTGATTTTCTGATCTTGTGTCAGTTTGCTGAGAATGATGGTTTTCAGTTTCATCCATGCCTCTGCAAAGGACACAAACTGATCCTTTTTTATGGCTGCATAGTATTCCATGGTATATTTGTGCCACATTTTCTTTATCCAGTCTATTATTGATGGGCATTTGGGTTGGTTCCAAGTCTTTGCTATTGTAAATAGTGCCACAATGAACATACATGTGCATGTGTCTTTATAATTGAACAATTTATAATCCTTTGGGTATATACCCACTAATGGGATTGCTGGGTCCAATAATATTTCTATTTCTAGGTCCTTGAGGAAGCACAACACTGTCTTCCACAATGATTGAACTAATTTTCACTCCCATCAACAGTGTAAAAGCATTTTTATTTCTCCATATCCTCTCTAGCATCTCTTATCTCCAATTTTTTTAATGATTGCTATTCTAACTGACATGAGGTGGTATCTCAATGACGTTTTGATTTGCATTTCTCTAATGACCAGTGATGATGTCCTTTTTTTCATTTTTTCTGGCTGCATAAATGTCTTCTTTTGAAAAGTGTCTGTTCATATCCTTCACCCACTTTTTGATGGGGACTTTTTTTTTCTCATAATTTTTTTAAAGCTCTTTGTAGATTGTGGATATTAGCCCTTCATCAGATGGGTGGATTGCAAAAATTTTTTCCCATTCTGTTTGTTGTCAGTTTACTCTAATGATAGTTTCTAAATATACAATCATTTCATCTGCAAACAGAGACAATTTGCCTTCCTCTCTTCCTATCTGAATATCTTTTATTTCTTTCTCTTGCCTGATTGCCCTGGCCAGAACTTACAATACCAGCAAGACAGGCCAGCTTTCAAATTCAGGAAATACACAGAACTACCCAAAGATATTTCTCAAGAAGGGCCACCCCAAGACACATAATTGTCAGATTCACCAATGTCAAAATGAAGGAAAAAATGTTAAGGGCAGCTAGAGAGAAAGGTTGGGTTACTCACAAAGGGAAGGCCATGAGACTAACAGTGGGTATCTCTGCAGAAACCCTACAAGCCAGAAGAGTGGGGGCCAATATTCAACATCCTTAAAGAAAATAATTTTTAACCCAGAATTTCATATACAGCCAAACTAAGCTTCATAAGCAAAAGTGAAATAAAATCCTTTACAAATAAGTAATGCTGAGAGATTTTGTCACCATCAGACTTGTCTTACAAGAGCTCTTGAAAGAAGCACTAAACAGAGAAAGGAAAAACTGGTACCAGCCACAGCCAACACATACCAAATTGTAAAGACCATTGATACTATGAAGAAATTGCATCAACTAATGCACAAAATAACCAGCTAGCATCATAATGACAAGATCAAATTCACACTTAACAATATTAACTTTAAATGTAAGCAGGCTAAATGCCCAACTAAAAGACACAGACTGAACAACTGGATAAAGTCAAGACTCTTCAGTGCACTGTATTCAGGAGACCCATTTCATGTGCAAAGACACACATAGGTTCAAAATACATGAATGGAGGAATATTTACCAAGAAAATAGAAACAAAAAAAGCAGTGTTGCAATCCTAGTCTCTGACCAAACAGACTTTAAACCAACCAAAATCCAAAGAGACAAAGAAGGACATTACATAATGGTAAAGGGATCAATGCAACAAGAAGAGCTTTCTATACTAAATATATATGCACCCAATACAGGAGCACCCAGATTCATAAAGCAAGTTCTTAGAGATCTACAAAGAGACCTAGACTCCCACACAATATTGGGAGACCTTAACACCCCACTGTCAATATTGGACAGATCAACAAGACAGAAAATTAACAAGGATATTCAGGACTTGAACTCAGCTCTGGACTGAGGAGCTTCTAGTCATCTATGGAACTCTCCACCCCAAATTGAAATAATATACATTATTCACAACACTACATCACACTTATTCTAAAATTGACCACATACCTGGAAGTAACACACTCCTCAGCAAATGAAAAAGAAAAGAAATAATAACAAACAGTCTCTCAGACTACAGTGCAATCAAATTAGAATTCAGTGTTAAAAAACTCACTCAAAACCGCACAACTACATGGAAACCAAACAACACGTTCCTGAATGACTACTGGGTAAATAATGAAATGAAGGCAGAAATAAAGACGTTCTTTGAAACCAATGAGAATGAAGACACAACATACCAGAATTTCTAGGACACAGCAAAAGCAGTGTTTAAAGGGAAATTTATAGCACTAAATGCTCACAAGAGAAAGCATGAAAGAACTAAAATCAACATCCTAACATCACAATTAAAATAACTAGAGGAGCAAGAGCAAACAAATTCAAAAGCTAGCAGAAGACAAGAAATAACTAATATAGAGCATAACTGAAGGATATAGAGACATGAAAGACTCTTCGAAAAATCAATAAATCCAGTAACTGTTTTTTTAAAAAAGATCAACAAAATAGACCACGAATCAGACCAATAAAGATGAAAAGAGAGAAGAATCAAATAGACACAATAAAAATGGCAAAGGGGATATCACCACTGATTTCACAGAAATGCAAACTACCATCAGAGAATACTATAAACACCTCTGTGCAAATAATCTAAAAAATCTAGCAGAAATGGATAAATCCCTTGATGCATACACCCTCTGAAGACTAAACCAGGAAGAATTTGAATCCCTGAATGGACCAATAAGCAGTTCTGAAATTGAGGCAGTAATTAATAGCCTACCAACCAAAAGAAGCTCAGGACCAGATAGATTCACAGCTTAATTCTACCAGAGGTACAAAGAGGAGCTGGTACCATTCCTTCTGAAAGTATCCCAAACAATAGAAAAAGAGGGACTCCTCCCTAACTCACTTTATGAGGCCAGCATTGTTCTGATATCAAAACCTGGGAGAAGCACAACAAAAAAGAAAATTTCAGGCCAATATCCCTGATGAACATTGATGCAAAAATCCTCAATGAAATACTGGCAAACCAAATCGAGCAGCACACCAACAGCTTATCCAGGCTGGGCATGATGGTGCACATTTATAATCCCAGCACTTTGGGAGGCCAAGGTGAGTGGATCACGAGGTCAAGAGATAGAGACCATTCTGAACAACATGGTAAAATGTCTCTACTAAAAATACAAAAAATGAGCTGGGTGTAGTGGCATGCACCTGTAGTCCCAGCTACTTGGGAGCCTGAGGTGGGAGAATCCCTTGAACACAGGAGGTGGATGTTGCAGTGAGACAAGATCGCACCACTGCACTCCAGCCTGGTGACAGAATGGGACTCTATCTCAAAAAAAAAAAAAAGTCTTATCCACCACCATCAAGTTGGCTTGGTCCCTGGGATGCAAGGCTACAAATCAATAAATGTAATTCATCACATAAACAGAACCAGACAAAAACCGTGGTTATCTCAGTAGATACAGAAAAGACCTTTGATAAAATTCGACATCCTTTATACTAAAAACTCTCAAGAAACTAGATATTGATGGAATGTATCTCAGAATAATAAGAGCTATTTATGACAAACCCCTAGCCAATATCATACTGACTGGGCAAAAGCTGGAAGCATTCCCTTTGAAACCTGGCACAAGACAAGGATGCCTTCTCTTACCACTCTGGTTCTGTATCTTTTACATGAAGCATTTGGGCCATTTACCTTCAATGTTATTATTGAGATGTGTGGTACCATTGCATTTATCATGCTATTTGTTTCCTGTGTACCTTTTGTTCTTTTTTAAAATTTTAACTTGTATTTTTGATAGGTCCTGTGTGATTTATGTTTTAAAGATGTTCTGTTTTGATGTGTTTCCAGGATTTGTTTCAAGATTTAGAGCTCCTTTTAGCAGTTATTGTAGTGATGGCTGGATAGTGGCAAATTCTCTCAGCATTTGCTTGTCTGAAAAAGGTCATATGTCTCCTTCACATATGATGCTTAGCTTTACTGATTACAAAATTATTGGCTGATAATTTTTTTTGTTTGATTGAGGAAGCTGAAGTTAGGGTCCCAATTCCCCTGAGCTTATAGGTTTCTGCTGAGAAATCTCTTGTTGATCTGATAGGTTTTTCTTTATAGATTACTTGATGCTTTTTTCTCACAACTCTTAAGATTCTTTTCTTCATCTTAACTTTAGATAAACTGATGACAGTGTGCCTAGGTGATGATCTTTTTATGACGAACTTTCCAGGTGTTCTTTGTGCTTTTTGTATTTGGATGTCTAAGTCTCTAGTAAGGCCAAGGAAGCTTTCCTCAAGTATTCCCACAAATATGTTTTCCAAACTCCAAGTTTTATCTTCTTCCTCAGGAATACCAATTATTGTTAGGTTCGTTAGTTTAACATAATCCCAGGCTTCTTTCAGGCTTTGTTCATATTTTCTTACTCATTTTACTTTGTCTTTAATAGACTGGGTTAATTCGAAAACCTTGTCTTTGAGCTCTGAATTTCTTTCTTCTATTTGTTCAATTGTATGGCTAAGACTTTCCAGAGCATTTTGCATTTCTATAAGTGTGTCCAATAATCACCTGAAGTTGAGATTGTTTTTTCTTTACACTATCTATTTCCTTGAATATTTCCCCCTTCACTTCTTGTATCATTTTTTTGGATTTCCTTGCCTTGAGCTTTGTCTTCCTTTGTTGTCTCCTTGATGAGCATAATAGCCTTTCTTTGTTGTCTCCTTGATTAGCTTAATAGCTAACCTCCTGAATTCTTTTTCAGGTAAATCAGGATTTTTTCTTGGTTTGGATCCATTGCTGGTGAGCTAGGGTAATTTTTGAGGGGTGTTAAAGTGCCTTGTTTTGTCATATTACCTGTTATTTTTCTGGTTCCTTCTCGTTTGGGTAGGCTCTGTTAGAGGGAAGGTCTAGAGCTGAAGGCTGTTGTTCAGACTATTT
>CAUYQU010105015.1:0-72473 GCA_963574635.1 Cheracebus regulus
GTCAAACTTTATAGATTTTGATTATAATTTTCTCAATGAACTACCTTAAGAATATATAGTGAATAGAAATTCCATTTGACCCAGCAATCCCATTACTGGGTATATATCCAAAGGATTATAAATCATTCTATTATAAGGACACATGAACACGAATGTTCATTGCAGCACTGTTTACAATAGCAAAGACTTGGAACCAACCCAAATGCCCATCGATGATAGACTGGACAAGGAAAATGTGGCACATATACACCATGGAATACTATGCAGCCATAAGAAATGATGAGTCCGTGTCCTTTGTAGGGACATAGATGAACCTGAAAACCATCATTCTCAGCAAACTGACACAAGAACAGAAAATCAAACACCGCATGTTCTCACTCATAGGCGGGTATTGAACAATGACAACACAGGGACACAGGGAGGGAAGCATCACACACTGGGGTCTGTGGAGGGGACAGGGGAGGGACAGCAGGGGGTGGGGAGTTGGGGAGGGATAAAATGGGAGAAATGCCAGATATAGGTGATGGGGAGGAAGGCAGCAAACCACACTGTCATGTATGTACCTATGCAACAATCTTGCATGTTCCTCACATGTACCCCAAAACCTAAAATGCAATTATATATATATATATATATATACAAAAATGACTAAGGTCATTATCAATTTAGATGGTGAGAAAATACAACACCCTTAAATGTATATATATTCTGGCTAGAATATGATTTGAGCTGCTATACAACAACACTGGTATGTCTGAAATAAAAAATAAGTGAGATAATTCAGAGGAATATACTAATAAAAATTGAGGCTAAATGAAGCAAATAATCATGTCAATCTTTAAGAAATATGTTGAAGTTATTAAACAAGATATGGAATGTTCACACAGAAAGGATTATATATAAATTGATCAAACATAGAAATAGCCATTTTTAATTCTATAGAAACATGTCCATTAATTGAAAATGTGTTTTCTTATAGTTAAGATTTATATTAGAAAATATTTTATTTTGACTTTTGTTGAAACTCTTCCTAAAATAGTAGTAACTTTTACCATCATAGTAAATATAGTCATCAGGGTTTAGTTTGTGGTTGATGAGTTAGGATCCTGAAGAGATACAGGGCATTATTTTGTGTATTAAGTAGATACTGGTTTAAAGTACTGGTATCCCTGATCCCTCCAAATTGAGTTTGCTATGCTCATCCTGTGTCTCCATGCATATTCAACTGCTGTACTCACCACCTGCCATTTATTCATTCAAATATTTTTTAAAATGTGTACCAGATGGACGTGGTGGCTCATGCCTGTAATCCCAGCACTTTGGGAGGCTGAGGCAGGCAGATCATGAGGTCAAGAGATCGAGACCATTCTGGCCAACATGGTGAAACCCAATCTCTAATGAAAATATGAAAAAAAATTAGCTGGGCATGGTGGTACACACCTGTAGTCCCAGCCCCTTGGGAGGCTGAGGCAGGAGAATCACTTGAACCTGGGAGGTGGAGTTTGCAGTGAGCCAATATCACGCCACTGCACTCCAGCCTGGGTAACAGAGGGAGACTCCATCTCAAAAAAAAAAAAAAAAAAAAACCATGTGTCCCAAGTGCCATTTACAGTCTGGTCAGGATGCTGAAGTTACCACAGTGAATGCTGCCACTCCCCATACTCCTATGAAGCTTAGAATCTGAAACAGGAAGTAGAAATTAAGCAAAAATCATGAAAATGTTCAATTCTCTTATTGATAAGTGCCATGAAAGAAAAACAGAAGGAGCAATGAGAATATATAGCAAGAGGTGAAAATCCAGCATTTGAGAATAAAGAAAACATCCTCAGAGAAGTGATAGTTTAAAGTAAACTCAGAAGAATGATGGAGGCTAACCAGACAAATGGGAAATAGGAGAACATTCTTGGATACAGAAAGAGCAAACAAGAAGACTCTGAAGTGGAGAGGACCATGGCATATGCAAGGTAATGTTAGAAACAAGAGCCATGTGGCTGGTACACCTAATGTGAAAAGAGTGGAACAAAATGTGCCTGGAAACTACACAGGGTCTGGAAGACCTGAGGCCCTAAGACTAGATGAGGGATTCGTGATTTTATCCAAAGAGCAATAGTAACCAGTAGTTAGCCATGTAGGTACCCATTCCTCCACATTTGACTGAAAATTCTTATTTTATAGTCCCACAGTGCCAATATCTCAGATAGTACCTCACACATAGCAGGCATTCAATGTTTACTGGAGGACTGAAAGAATGAATTAATTGTCCATCTCTCCTTCAAAAGAAGAGTTACTGAAGACTCTGATTTAATGGTGGCAGGAGAAGGAAGATTTCAGTCACTATCATTTTACCATGTATCCTTTTATGGTGGCATTATATAGCAATTAACATTCAAAGGAATATATGAAGAGGCTACCAGACAAATCGATCCCTCTATAATCAAAGCAAAAGTCTAGCCAAGGCAGTATCCCAGTGCAATCTCCCTGAAAAACTATCAAATCCTAAGCAAATATTCTGAGGTTACAGAGTCAACCTATATAAACCTTCAGAAAAAGCCCAAGCAGGATGCCAAACTCAACAACACAAAAAATAATCTAGAAGAGAAGCCCTGTCCTCCAACAGTGACCTGGGAATATGATCACTTCTCAGGGATCATATTTAGGGCTTTGATTAAAATCTGCTCACAGGGTGTTTTTCTGATCAGCAGGTATTTTGTTTTTATTCTCTAGCTAGCAACTGGCCCTTTGCTCTTGGTTGAATTCAGGCACGCACAGGCCTTTTCTTTTCATGCATGCAAGCAAAAATCTCTGCTCTCTCCACTGTAGTCCACTTGATAGTTTGCCTTTCTTTCTTTACTTTTTCAAAACATGCTGTGATCATCTGATTCCTTCCTCTACCTTCACTGACTTACTATTGCCTACAGAGTAAAATTGAAAATTCAAAGCTTGCTACGTAGCATCCCATACCTCCCACCTATTCAACATATTTATCTAACCTCCTCTCGCTTCCTCTCCACATATTCACTGTGATCAAGCCCTTGTTTTGCTTGCTAGATGGAATGACAAAGAAAACTAGCTTCCTGTATTTTTCCTTCCTTTCTTCCTTTAAAAAAAAAAATCCTATATTCAGATAATTACCTCTACAACTAAAAATAACATGCCAAAAGATATAATAGGAAATATGCAAGTCTAAAACAAACATTCCAGATGTCTAATTTAAAGCATCACTTTCCTGCACAAAGCCCAACTGCAAAGATGCCTGGTTTGTTCCCTGAATGGTTGCCCAACTAAAACCATGGTAAGGATACTTCATGAGGAAGGTTACTTAATTTTATCTAGTTGAAGATCTTCTAGGAGAATAAGTTGAAAAAGTGATTTTCTGTGCATGCCCCCAAATAATTAGTGTAAATAGGATGCTGGGGCCTGGAAATCTGCATTGGTGATGGGATTCATAAATGGTTTTTATTCGAATGGCCCATCAAAGATATATTGAGAAACACTGATTTCAAATAGCCTGTTCTCCTGATTAATTATATTTCCCTATTGACATGCTGAAGGCAGAATTCAGCTGCATACCTATTTTTGGTGACTAGAATTTTTTTCTTTCGAAGAAACTAAGAACTGACAATAACTTTCTAATATAAATGTATGGTGGCTCTTTTTTGGTTTTTCGTATTCTGAGGATGCTTGTCCCCAGCTTAATGCCTTCAATACAAAATTATCACAGTGAGATCAGACTGACATTGGCTTGGAGCACTGTTCTGAACAATGGACCATAAATGAGTGCTTCTTTTTTGGCCAGATTTATTCTCTAAGAAACATGTCTCTTCGTAAGAATCCAGGTTTATTCTACAAATCCCTTTTAAGTGTATGCCAATTCCCAGGCATGGAATTGGGTGCTAGTTTCAAAAGCCCACATTTGTTGTTATTGTTGTTGCTCTGGGGAACAGATGGCCTATGCCACAGTTTTACACATGATATCCAGTATCAGTTGGGTGACAAGCAGGAAAGAACACTTTTGGAAAACATAATAATGTATTGGTAGTTCCTTGGGACTTGCAATCTAGCACTGAATGGAATTTATTAGTTAAAAGCAGACACTAAAGGAAGGTTACTCAGAGAAAACCCTTCTCCTCCGCAAAATCATGATGGATATTTTTGAACCAAATCATTTTTATTTACTCTTATCTGCAAAAGTTTTCAGATATCTACTTTTCATCAAGTGAATGTTTTCTCATAAAAGATTTTGGATGAATTTTATCAACATTTACTTCTTCGTCTTATCTTCAATTTAGGAAGGTTCATCGTAACTATATTGAAGACAACTAACAAAAATGATGCGACTAGGCAAAAGGAGCTGTCTATCCAATTACTAAATAAATAAATAAAAACAGTAACTACTGTCCTTTAAATGCTCTGAAAATAATTTGACATTTAGAAGAAGGGGAAAAACACTGAAATAACATACACAGCCTTCTAAGAGGCAAAATGTCTATCAAAGCTTTTGCTTTATTTTAGAAGAGCAAGAAAGAATCCCAAATTATTAAAAGATGATTTGACTTCTGCGTAGACATAAATGAACATCAATAAAGACAAGAAATCTTTTCTGTCAGAAAAACCATCTGACAAGAAAACAAAATGAAAAAACACATATTTCGTTAACTTAAACAACAAAATTACAAAGTAAAGTATAATGGCTTATTTTTATTGGTGCTTGAACAAGCTATCAGTTAATATCCCCATTACCTATAGTGAAAATAAAAATATCAAAGTACGTGTGTTTTTTTTAAATTACATGTAATTAAAGTAATAACCTTACATCAATTATGGGTACAGCAATAAATGACCAATCTTTAAGTCTAAAGGAAAGGAGCAGATGAGGAGATAATCTTAGCACTAATAAAAAAGGCTCATTTACTGTACTTTTCATTTAGCCCAAGAGACAACTGAGTTCACTGACTTGCCAGGATCACCCAGTTCAGTATATCTTCCATCAGATGATGATTATAGAGCTGTCTTCATTTATTAGTCTTTTTGTATTATAAAGATGTTTTTATGAAGTAATCATAAACAACTATCGCCAGGTTTAGACATATTTGATGTTCATTCAGGGCTCAATATTTTTATTCACTTCTTTAACCTTTTGTTTATTTTCCACATGATGCTCATCTCTCCTAGATACGTTTGGCCCTTTTCTCTACCTGCCTTCCTCCTCTCTTTCTCTTTACTTTTTTCTCCCTGTCTTCACTTCCCTATTTCTACTCACTCCTCTTGTTTTCCTTTCTTTCCTTCTCTCTGTTTGTCAATCTAGAACTCACCATCACACATTCAGGTATTAGGAAGGTGAGAAAGTTTGTAAGATTGCTTATTCCAAGAATCACTGATAGAAGACCCTGGTTGAAAAAAGCTGGTGACATTACTTTTTAGGAATGTTTAGCAAGATATGTCTTGCTGAAATTTAAGAGTTTAATCATAAGGAAACTAGTTTCCTTATTAACCCACAACATTGGTCATCTCTTGGTTCATCTCAATAATTTAAAATACACAATGAAGATCAGTTCTGTCCTTGCCCTATTAGCAGTGATATGGATAAAAATGCTTCAAGGTGTTATTCTTATTTCCCTGTGTGACCACTCAATTCCCAAAAATGCATCACATTGCTTCCAGTGCCAGTCTGTGGATTTGTTGAGAATGACAGAAACTATTCACCTTCAACTTCTGATACTGTGCTTGGTCTTCTCCAGGTCAGCCTGGCTGTCAGAAACAGTTCAGGGACTTGAAGGGAATTGGCTAATTATCAGCTATGGACTGGCGTGTCTATAGCTGCATAGCTGAGTTCTCTTACAAGGCACTTAATATGTTCACCTCATGTAAGACATTGACTGGCAGTAGCTAATGCAATAAAACATGTAATAATCTACTATATAAAGAAGTCTAGAAGTAGAGGGTTTCAGGGTTGGTAAAGGTGGCTCTACCACGTCATGAAGAACCTAGATCTGTCTCTTTGTAACTACATGACTTGGGACATACATCATTTCTACCATGCAGTTTCTTACATGAACAGTGACATGAGAAACACACAATACATTTTTCCATCATCATCATCATTTTAAACACTACTATTTTGTGAAAGATTTTACTTGCTCAAGAGTTCTGCTAAAGCCAGAATAATAATCCACTGGCTAGAAAATATCTAACATTTCTTTCATCTTTATGTAGATGGCTCTGTTTTGGTTTTGTTATCTGGATTTTTTGGGTCCATTTCTCAGATGAGATAGTTTGCCCAATGCTATCCAAACTTCATTGGATTTTCCAGAAGACGGAAAATATATGGGACAGAGAAGTTACTATGTATCCCATAAGAAGACTACAGATTCTTCACAACAGCAGAGAGAGCTGGTGTCTCTGCCTCTCATTGTGTCTCCTCTCCCACTCTACTAACCGGGTGGGTGCAAAATTTTAATGAGAAAAAAATGCATCCAGATTGATTTACTGTCCAGCACCTGCTTACGCTATACAAGCACCTTTAAAAATAGCATCCTGGTGGGTGTTGCTTTTCAATGGTCAGAAATAATAACATTTAGAAACAAATGAAGGTTTTTAAAAATGCCAAAAGCAAAACAAAAAAATGGATAAATCACAAAATCAAGACGCCAACTGTTTGTTCTCATTCCAAGTGGAAACAATGAGGCCCACAGGGCATGTGGCCTGACTATAAACAAGTTAGAGAGATGAAATCATAAAGGCAAAGCAGAAACCTCAGAACTCCTACAGGGGTCTTCAGTGCCAAAGGCAGGTTCATTTCATGGAAGGCTTATTTTTTTATAAGGTTGCAGATATAGCAGTTCCAGTTACTATGTAACCAGAGAGCCAATTTATTACTACAGCAAGGTGCTATTTCAACTCTAATAATAAATGCAGCCCCCTTTTCTAATTATTTCTCTTTGTAGCATATGATCCTCCTCCATCCTACTCCAATATAAGCTGAAGAGACAGAAAACTACTCTCTCTCCGTAAAAGAGTCTTTCTTGGAGTGTTATGTGGTATACCAAAGGTTCTGAAATAACTTGTTTCACTATAAGCAAACAAATAACATACATGCACCCGTTTCTCACAAGAATACACCAAATGGTTTGTATCATAAAACAATAAAAACTCTTTGGAACAAAAATATCTGAAATGACCAGGAAATATTTCATGGGCTACACTTGTCAAACTTACCTAAGAAAGTTTGCAAGGAGTGTTTTATGGGATTTATGGACTTATCTTAAACAATGGATCACAGTTCTACCATAAGAAACACAATTCACTCCCAGGTTGGCATTTTGGGCTTGTTTTAATTTTTAAACACATAATTTACTGGTTGGCCCAAGCATCAACCATATTAACCACAAGTCAGAGCATCAGAGGAATTAAAACAAGTGAATCCCAGTTACTTTTCTATAAATCTCACAGAGACAGTGGAAATGGACCTTGCCTTCAAAGAGCTTCCTCACGTATTGTAGAAGGAAAAAACAACCAAAAGAAATGATGATCCCAAGCACAATTTATTGTGTGCTATTATTCACAGTACCTGGTTTACTTTTGCAAGGATTTAAATGCACAAGAGAGAATAAAATTAAGAGCTAAACCACCAGAACTAGTAGGCAAGTGATAAAGATTCAGTCAAAGAAGGCTGCTCTCCACTTCAATCAGCCTATAAATCTTGGTAAAAAACAAAGATCCTTGTAGATATCTACAAGGATTTTTTTAACACTTAAGCTAAGAAGACAAGCAATTTGTATTTGTATATATGATAAATGCATCTATGTATTATGCACATGTGTTATTATTTATCCATTTGCTCATTCACAGCGATTGTCTCAGTGTTGACATAGTATATGCCCTAGAGTTCAACATCACTCTGAATATTCATGACTTCAACTTATAAACTCTTCTGAGACTACTGTTTTCTGTTCTGAATCACAGTAGTTTAACAAATTAGATCGCTTATAAGTGAAATTAATGCAACCACAAAATGTTATCTAAAAGAAACAATGGCCTAAAAACCACAGGATTTCTATTATTCCATTGCTGTCTTTTCTGATTCAAAGTATTTATATCAAGTAATTATAATGATTACTCCTGAATACTCAAACCGTTATTGAAAATAACATTTTTCTTACTCTACAGGAATGTTACATAAATATATTCAATTTCATCATAATACATAACAAATGAAGATTAAAATTATATTCTTACCTCCTCTGTCCCAAGATAGCATTAAAAATGAAGCAGGAAAAGAATATTTTCTGACACTGTTGATTCAACAAATCTACACACAACATCACTCTAGAGAAGAGTTGCATTTCTATTGAAAATAGTAAAGTCCAGAATACAGATTATTTAAAAAAGCATATGAATGTCTTCAAAGCCTATCAATCTAAGAATGTCTTTATCAGTTTAAACACAGTCAAAAAACATCAGTGGGAGGACCTAATTCATTTAAATGCTACTGGCTAGGCATGCTGACCTCCTCCCCATCTTGGTGCTACTGGCAGTTAAGCGCAGGACACCAGCCCCAATATGGTCTGCTTCCAATTGCTTCCCAGCTTAGTTTGACTCCCACATAGCATAACACGCTGGAGAACATCTTACTTCAGGTTTGCCTTGCAAAACAACAACATCAGTCCTGTGATTGTCCTAGTAGAAACAACTCCACCAGTTTCTGTTGCTTATACAATCATTTGCACACCAGATGCCTGAAGCTCTTTGATATCTGGCCCTACACTCACCCGCCTCCTCTCTGCTGGCACCATCCTCCCATATGTCACACCTGTAACTTTCGTGCAACACTTCCTCTACAACAGAGGTTCTCAACCAGAGGCTATTTTGTTCTCCAAAGACTATGTCGCAATGAGTGGAGACATTTTTGGTTTTCACAAATGGAGGCGGTGGTGCTACTGGCATCTGGTGGTTAGAGGCCAGGAATGCTGCTAAACATACTCCAATGCATAGGACAGACCCCCAGAGAAAATATTCCATCCCAGAGTATTTATTATTAATATATTATCTAGCCCAAAATAGTACCCAGATTGAAAAACATTTCCCTACCAGAAATGCTGCCTCTCTGCCTAGGCAATTCCTTTACTTCTCAAAGTCCAACTGAAATGGCTCCTCTTCCTTAAAACTATCCCTAATTTTCCAGACTGCCAGTCACTACCTCACTTTCTACCTTTCTACCACATTTGCTGGAGACTCTATTTCAAACCATGCTTACAATGAATATCTATAGAAGTGTTTGTATCCTCCCTAGAGTGTGAACTCCAATATGCCAAGTCTTATTCCTCTATCCCTTGATTAGCCCATTGCAGACACTGTAAATGTTAAATATATCTTTCATCATAATTTCCTACTTTCTCTGTACACCCATATTTTCCTGTATAGTAGCTACTAATCATGTGTGTATTTAAATTTAAATTAAATCAAATTTAAAATTTGGTCCTTCAATTGCATTGGCCACATCGCAAGAGCTCAGAAGCCACATGTGGCCACTGGCAACTGTGTTGGACACTACAGAAAGTTCTTCTGGGTAGCACAGCATCTAGACTATAAGCCCCATGAGAATTATAGGCAACACCTATGTTCATCATTCACGTGTGGCACATAGTTGGCGTTTTACCAATATTTGTGTAAATGAATGAAGTTATCTAGATCCTAGGTGTGCTAACTTCTGTTTACTCTATATGTATGAGGAATAAAAGCACAACCAAGATAGATACTTTCTGAAAATTCCTGTTTCACGGTTGGTCCATGCAGAGAGCTCTTGGTCATGAGTAGGAAGGTATGGTGGGATTGAGGACTGTATAAACTGGCAGGCATCAGGAGAAACAGCAGGGTCCCATGTTAGGAAGTTAGCATTTTAGAGGCCATGTGATGGTTGCACAACCTGAGAGGCTTCCTGGAGTAGCTGGGGCCTAAGCACCAGCATCCACAGCAGGAAAGGCACAGAGAAGATACAATCATACAGCAAAACACAGATATGAAGGGGAAGATTCAAAACCCAGAGATGGGGTGATCTTAAAACCAAAATAAGGAGGCCGGGCATGGTGGCTCAAGCCTGTAATTCCAGCACTTCGGGAGGCCGAGGCTGCTGGATCACTTGAGGTCAGGAGTTCAAGATCAGCCTGGCAACATAGTAAAACCCTGTCTCTACAAAAATATAAAAATTAGCCAGGCTTGGTGGTGGGTGCCTGTAATCCTAGATGCTCAGGAGGCTGAGGCAGGAGAATTGCTTGAACCTGGAAAGTAGAGGTTGCAGTGAGCCAAGATCATGCCATTGCACTCCAAAGAGTGAGACTTGGTCTCAAAAATAAAACAAAACTGAAATAAGGAAATCTCAGAGCATACTGTCTAAGGATATCAGTTAGGAGTTAAATAATTTTGGTTCAAGTTTCACCCCTATCACTTTCCAACAAGATAATGTGGACAAGTCAGTTTGCCCCTTTGAGTCTCACTTTTCTTATATGCAAAATGTGGATAATAGTTATGATCCTTTGTACTGCTCTATCACAGGAAATAAATGAGATAATGTGTGTATGCATTCAACACAGAGAATGGCACAGAACAGGCCCCAAATAAATATTGCTATTTTCATAATTATCAAAAGGGTTTTAGAAAATCTTTAGGATGTGAGAAACACAGAGGTCAAGTCCAACTCCAAGCCTCCTCTGTTCTCACTATTCGAGTTTCTAATCCTCTCTACAATGTCTCCACCAAAGATGGTCCAGGTGGAAATCTTTAAATGACCATAAACTTACTGGTTTTTGAGATACAGCTTTCTATTTCAGATGACTGTATAACATAAAATCACCATGTTTCTCAATGGGTCACTACTGGCATTTCAATACAGCAGTTCTTTACTGTGCTGGGTTGCCCCGTGCATTATAGAACATTAAACATCTATAACTCAACCTCCAGATCCCAAGAGCACACCCTACAGCCCATCACTGAAGGAACAAAAACTTGCCCTTACACACACCAATGTGTATTTCCCAAGTCCCCCAGAAAGAAAGTACCACCACCTGCTAAAAACTTTTGCCCAAGCCAAAATCCGCCTCCTAGATTTGACCTTGAGAAAGTATAATAGAAACAGTCAAATAACTGAAATTTCAAGAATGAGATAAACGATCTAAAAGAGTTTTCCTGCTTGCTCTCAGCAATACCTGCTTCCCTCCCTCTGCTCTGCTCTGCTCAGCACCTTAGAGAGTTACATCTTCCAGGCTCCTTTACCCACTGCTTCTAGGTGGGCTCAACCAGCGAGAGGGTCTAGAGTGGAGAGGTCAGAGCATTTATTTCCCCTCTTCCTCTGCCTTGCGTAGTGTCTCTTGTCTGGCAGAGGTAGCATCTCCTTCATGATCTAGCTCGTTCTCAAGAGGCCTTCTCTCCAAGGTCTCAACTCCTGCTAGGGTAGCCCTGACCATATTCTCATTCTTGAGAATGATGACTCTGTCATCTTGGCTTTGGTGCTTTTTCTCTAATACCTTCATAGCCTCATGCCGCTGGCTGCTCTCAGCTTTTCCATTACCTATGTAATGAATTATCTGTATCATTAAATTCCCTCTTGAAATACATAGGGTGATTGATGTTTTCTTGATTGGATGCCAATGGACACAAACTGGGAGGTGATCTTTTTTCCTATTTACATCTTGAAAGAATTGTTGAACAGAGTAGCTAGAAAAACGAATTGTATCTGGATTTTTTCCCATTGCTTGTGTGGCTTTAAAGTAGTAATTTTTAAGAAAATGTACATTTCGTGATGTCTTCTTTCCAGGAATGTAAGTTTTCCTGAAACTGTCAAAGCAGCAATTACATTTTTCCCCATGGATTGGCTTTTCTTTATGGAAAAAGACATCATTCTCCCAAAGGAGACTGATTCTTCAGACAAAAAATATATACATGAAATAGAAAGTGGAAGCTGAATTTCAAAGGGCCAGCATGTTGGCCCCTTTTGCCATCTCTTCTCCAATTCCAAAACTACTGGAGAAAGAGAAAATAGTTTAATTCCAAAATGTGACCAATATCCAATCTAATTAGTTGCTTAAAAATGCTCCAATTTCTCAATGAAATTACTTACACACAAGACTAACAACTTTGGTTTAAAGTGTCGGAGCTGTTAAAAAACATACATAGAACACACCAAGTTATAGATACATAAGCATATAATTTTGCCAGCAAAGCAATAAGAACTGGTCTGATTCTGTTTTTTTTTCCCAAAACATTTTTTCATTATCATTTTCTATGTATATTCATTTTGCCAGGATGAAGATAAGTGCCTTAGGAATCCACCAATCTCAAGCAACAGAAACTCACCCAAACTAACCTAAGTACATAGAATATAGGTAGAATTCATTACTATGTAGAAGCAAGCTTATGAATCCCAGGAATAAAAAATTCAATCAAGCCTATGGAGGAACACTGGCGCCAAGAACTAGAAAACCATCCGGAGCCAAGGAACTTCTCTATGTCACTCTCTCTAATCTGGGATTTATGTGGTCTCATCTCTGTGCCAGTGGGCTCTCTGTCTTCTTTTCGGATATGGCTGAGATGGCTGGCTGCTTCACAACAGCCTCCTTAGCATCTATGTTAGCCTACCCTCAGTTCAAGTGGCCTCCTGAGACTGACAAGGATCTCTAAACTTGTCATTCTGGGAAAAGCACTGACCCAAGCTGGGTCAGATGTCCACTTCTGATCCTATGAGCTGTAGCTGGGGAAACAAGGTCATATAGTACATGCAAAACTACATAGACCACCCCAATTGGTGAAGCAATTCTAAAAGACAAGACGGTGGGGAAAGGAAGAGGCTAATGGGTGACATAAATGAACCTACAGTATGTAAACTCCAACAAGGAATTATGCTTACAATTATCCTGATCTTCCAGACAAGTAACAGGTACAAAAGAGTTAAACCACCTGTCCCGTGTTACACAGTTAATTAATGTGAGTCAGTACTTGAATCAATCTCTAGAATTCTTTCTCCTCAATTCCAAGTTACTGCCTATGTCACAGAATCTGTGACAGGCAGACTGTGGTAACTTACAGCTATTAATTATTAGATATTAAGGATAGTTATGACTATTATTATTATTATTCCTAAGGAACTGAGCAAGTTTTCTAAACTATGGCCATCTACACCATTTTTTCTCCTTTACCAGCTCAGCCTTCTGCCTTTCTAAGGAGAACAGCTACTATCACTTTTCCAGTAGAACTCAGAATCTATTGAAGTCCCTGAGGAGAGAATTTGAAACAAATTCTAGGCAAGGGCCAGAGAGCTTCAGAGTCCTATATAAAGCGTGATAATTGCAGATCTATAAAACTCAGCAAAGCTGGACAAGAGGAGTTCAACGTTAACCCTTTTAAGAATACTGAGTCTCCCTGAGCTCTAAACAGACAAGAGGGAGTAAAATGAATGAGCTGTGTCTACTCTCAGGGCTTGGAGAGTGAAAGACCAGATGTAGAGTGGTAGAAGGAGAGGTTTAACAGCCTGTCCATAAGTCTTACACTCACAAGACAAAAAAACGAGACTTCTGCCATTAAGGATATTCCAACAGCTAAACTTGAGTCCTATTGAGTCATCAGAGAAAAATGCCTGCTCTCCTTGGAAGGCCAAGAAACCAGAGAGGTGGATCAGGCTCCAATCTTCCTCCATAGGTGTGATTTCACTCCAGGATGAGATGGGCACCAGAATGACAAAATAATAAAGGCATTCATTATAAAGGTGATTCAAGTGCGAAAGAATTCCTGGAACCTAAATGCTTCAACCAAGAAAACCAGTGAAAGAATTAAAGATGGGCATGTGGTAAACACAATTAGTGACCTGGGAGGTCAAGCACAGGAAATATCTCAAAGCACAAAACAAAAAGAAAAAACACGGAAATCACAAAGGAAACCACAGAGGACAGACTGTAAAGATAATGTAAATGAAGCAAAGAGAACAAATGGAGAAAAGGCAATAATAAGAATTATTGCCAGCACTAGGGAAAACAAAAACAAAAATTCCCCAAACTGAGCAAAAATCTGCAGCTGAAAATTGAAAGGGCTTGGAAGTTCTGGGCAGGACCGATGAAAAAAAACATACCTTCAGCCACTTTCTGGTAAATCTCTGAAATTTTAAGATGAAAAAAAAATGTTATAAGTATTCAGGCAAAAGAGCAAGTTTACCTTCAAAGAAAACAAAAGTCAGATAAATATCAGACTTCTCATCTGCAACACTGAAAGCCAAAGCACCTTCCAACTAAATACAGAAAAGCATGGTAGCTCAAGAACCTTCTACCAGCCAAGATAAAACTCACCAGTCAGGATGAAAAAAAGACAATCTAGGATCTGCAGTAACTGAGGGAGTATATCAAACACATGCCTAACATGAAAGAAACACTTGGAAAAAATACTCCAAACCAGTAATAAATATGTACAAACTGAGTTTTAGGAGAATATAGAAGATGAATAAAAGAGGATACAACATTGAGCAATGAAACAACCAAAGTCTCCTGGGGAATGGGTAATATGAGTGCTAACAAATAACTTATGAAGCAAAACAGGCAACTGTAAAGGAGACTCATGCTATTAAACTATCCCAGAAAAAAAATGGGAATAAGAGCCAGGCATGGTGGCTCATGCCTGTAATCTTAGCACTTTGGGAGGCCAAGGTGTATCACCTGAGGTCAGCAGTTCAAGACCAATCTGGCCAACATGGTGAAACTCCATCTCTACTAAAAATACAAAAAATTAGCCAGGAGTAGTGGTGCATGCCTATAGTCCTACCTACTTGGGAGGCTGAAGCAGGAGAATTGCTTGAACCTAGAAGGCAGAGATTACAGTGAGCCAAGATCACACTAGTGCACTCCAGCCTTGGTGACAGTCTCCATCTCAAAAAAAAAAGAAAAAAGAAATAGGAAGTAGAAATGAGGAGAGGATAAAAGCATTTGAAAAAAGTTACATTCTGGGTATGGAAGGCATAAAAAAAATTAAGAATTTAAAGTAGTTCTAAAGTCATTGTTCTTTGGCTGGGCATGGTGGCTCACGCCCGTAATCCCAGCACTTTGGAGGCTTAGGTGGGCAGACCACTCCAAGTCAGGAGTTCAAGACCAGCCTGGCCAACATTGTGAAACCTGTCTTTACTAAAAATACAAAAAAATTAGCTGGGCATGGTGGCACCCCTATAATCCTATCTATTCAGAAAGATGAGGTGGGAGGATTGCTTAAACACAGGAGACAAAGATTGTAGTGAGCCAAGATCACAATACTGCACTCCACCCTGGGTGACAGAGTGAGACTCCATTTCAAAAAAATAAATAAATAAATAAAGTTATTGTCCTTTGAGGGAAATAGAAGGAAACAATGCATTTTGATTGTGGTTCTATTTTGCTACCATATAACAGTAGCAACCTATTTTACTAAAATAGCAGGAAAAGGATTAGTGATTATTATTGGGATAAAATATAAAATTAAACTTCTGCATTAAGAAGACAATTGTTCAGATCTCAATTTTAATCCTCTGTATAAAAATGCATATATTCAACAGATATGTGAATCATTTGTTACTCATTTAATATGTAAGAAAAAAAGGATACCAACTGGTATCTGGACAAAGAGAGAGGCCTTTGTTCCTTGGTCAATAATGAGGCATAAACTGCAATGATGCCTGGTCCACCAAATGAATATAAGAAATGCTTTAATTATAACAGGAAAGGAGAGTGTCTCTAAAAACTACTCAGGAAATTACCTGGAAAACAAGACCAACTAATATTTAAACACTTGCATAAAGCTCTTCCCTAGGTTTCCTCTACAAATCACTTCATATGCAACTGGAATGAACCTATGTATCATAGTAATGGGTTTATAAGCCACGGTCAACAGTATGTTTTCCCGTAGAAATACCAAGCAGGGGTGACAGGAGGCAGACACAGAACACAGCCAGACTGTTTTACCAAAATCTTTTTTCTTTTGTTTTAAATGTACTACTTCAAAAGCATCTTTGACACTGCTGTTTTTGGCATTTCCATGTCTATCACCTCCCACAAACAGAGGCTGAGATCATTGATTTAAAAAGGGCAGCTAACAGGTCCCATTAGAAGAGAAAATTTGCCTAAGGAGGGCAATTTAGTAATATGTACTCTAATTATGGAAGATCCCTTAGTGTAATCTGGTAAAAATAGTTACAACACATACCATACGATTACTACTGTTTTAAAAGAGTGACATTAAAATTCACGCATATTCTTCTATAGAAATAGTGTGATGGATGGTATTAATCAGAAGGTAAATCTATTGAATGAAAGCTAAAAAGCATGAAGTTAGTTTATTCAATCTTTCTTTGTTTAGTGGTTTCATAAAGAAAAATGTGTAACCACGTGGCTATGATATATTCGAAAATATTTGGTGTTACTTCATTCAAAACTACGTATCCTAAATCAGTAGAACTGGGTGAACATTAGTCAGAACCTGTGTCTGGCAGCAAGTTACTTGGAGATACCAGCATAATAAAAATAAAGAGACTCAATGATTTTAACCTTCTTATGATAAGAAGTAAAAAAGAACAAGTGTACGGAATCTGTGTGGTTTATAGGCAGAAAAAAATGACTTAGAACCTGTGGAGAGAGGTTCCAGCAAACAGGAAGTGGCCTGAGATTGTGACCTAGAGAATGTGGTGTTTTGGATGTCTACCTGTTTTCCCAGTGGCTGAGGAACAACTCAGTAAATCAAGAGTTTGTGAAATTGCACTTTTTGTCCAGGTCACCTGTCAACATCATTGCACAGAAAAAATGATCAGGAATCTCACTGGTATGATAGCTTTTTGAGTTCTCTTGGGTTGCTAATTCGGACAACTCAATACCTGGAATAATCTCTTCAAATCTTGCCACTTACAAAAGTGGTTTATCCTCTCTCAAGGAGGTAGAATGGAAAGAAACACAGATGTCATCTTATTTAACAGGGGTCTTAAAGATTTTCTGGCCCAATCCTCTCATTGCACAGATGAGGAAATGAAAGCTCTGAGACAATGGGGATTTTTGTTTAGAGTCCCAGTAGTTTGAGTCAAAATTAAAACCTGGGTTTTAATTTTGCATCCCAAATGCAGAAGCATCCCAAATGAATATACTTTCCACTGGTATACAATTATCATCGAAGGATCTTTAACTAGTGGAACATGATTGAAATACGACCCTATACTTCTATTTATATAAAAATTTACTAAAATTCAGTAACAATTCTATTGGCCATTTTTTCCTACAAATCAGTCTTGACTACTATGAATATATACTTAAAATGTGTATAACGAAATAGTTTTTATTATTCTAATAAATAGTTTTATAAGGGTTAGGACTGCTTTTAAATTATTTTATAACTCAGGATAATACCTAGGTTCTCAGCTTTAGCAAAGTTCTTAGAGTCTTTGCAACATATTTTGATGACTACAAGCAAGATAGAGAGTATTCTGCTTGCCATTTATCCAAAATAGATTGTGATGATTCATTATTTCTACCTTATATGTTTGAAAAATATCATTGGCGAAATTATGTAGGCTTGTAATTTTCTGTATGGGAAGATCTTAAATAATAGATTCTGTCTTTCTATTCTCCTTCTGCTAGTTTTGGTAGGTTATGCTTTTCAAGGAATTGTACTTTTAAGTTTTCTTTTTTAAATTGATTAATGAAATATCTTTTTAGTATCTTTTGAATGTGTAGTGTTGTCCCTTTTTATTCCTAGTATTTATGTTTTTTCCTTTATTAGTTTTGCTATTAAATGTATTAATCTTTATATTAAAAATTTCTGGTTTTATTTTTTTCTGTTATACATTTGCTTTCTCTTTAGTTAATTCCAGCTCCTATTTTCATCATTTCCTTTCATCTACATTTTGTGGTTTGCTATTCTTTTTCTAGTGTCTTGAGATGGAAGCTTGAATCATTGATTTTTAAATGTTTTTTTTCTTATATGTGAACTTAAGGCTATAAATTATCATCTATTCATTGCTTTAGCTGCATTCCACAAGTTTTGATAACTCATTTCTTCAGCAGACTTAGATGAAAAGATTTTAAGTTACCAATGTGATGTCTTCTTTGACATACAGGTTATTTAGAGTGTAAGGTTTAATTTCCAAGAAATTCACTTTTTCTACCTATCTTTTGGTTTTTTATTTTGCCTCAGTTCTTGTAACCAGATTATATAATCTGAATAAACTGTAAGTCTTTTGGTATGTAATAAGGCTTGGTTTAAAAGCCACTATATTATCAGTTTGGGTAATGATTTGTACACACTTGAAAAAATATAATTTCTGTCATGATTCTATGTAGTGCCCTGTATCTGTTAATCAGGTCAAGTTATTGTTCAGACTTTCAATATTTTTATTGATTTGGGGATGTCTGTTCTATCAGTTGTAGAGAAAATGTGTTCGAGCCACTCACTATGATTACCTTTTGGTCCATTTTAGTTTTCTTTTGTAATTTATTGCTTTACATATTTTAAAACAATGTATGTTCTTCACATGTACCCCAAAACCTAAAATGCAATAAAAAATAAAATTAAAAAAAACAAACAAACAAAAAAAACAAAAAACAATGATACTGAGTGCATTCAAATTTAGGCTGTGATACCTTCTGTATAAATATGTACTATTCTTCCTTATACATCTTGCTTTAGAATCTACTTTTCTAGTACTAAAAAACTTCAGCAGCTGTCTTTTGCTGACAGTGTAGATGGCACCTTTCATTCTTCTTTAAAATTTCTGTCTGTATATTTAAAGTAGGTCACCCATAAGCCGTACATACTTACGATTATCTATAATAGTAAGACAATTTTAGTCTTTTAATTATTCTTTAATTGGAAATGATTTTTCTAATCTCATTTTCTATGAGATTATTGACTTACTGTTGTTAACATACACCATTTTATCTTTCACATCTCATTGTACTCAGTTGTTCATATTTCTTCTCTTTTGGATTAACTTTTTTTATTTTATTCCTCCTCCAGCAAATTATTAGTAAAAAAAAAATTTACTAGTTTGTTAGTGGTTACTCAAAAATATGCAATCTTCAATAATTACAGTCAAAGACATTACTTTTCTATTTTCTGATAGTGCTAGGACATAGGACATTAATTTGAATTATACTCATCCAAGAATGTATCTGCATTATTGTTGTTATTGCATTATTGATTTTAATCTATATGAACTCCTAATCTATTTAACTCCATAAGACATCATCATTGCTTTGTACAGTCAATATTTCATTAATCCACCCATGTTCTTCTCATTCTACTTTATTTCTCCCTGCATCACTGTCCTTCCTTCTCCTTGAGGAAGAAATCATACTGTATATTTTAGTAAAGGTGCAAGTGATATATTATTTCAGTTTGGGTCTAAAACGTTTATATTTTACCTCCATTTTTACTCTGAGTAAAAATTTAGACTTTGGCAGTTGTTTTACTTCTTCACTTTTAAGATATAATTCCATTATCTTCTGATTTCCATTGTTGTTGCTAGCATGTCAGCTGTCAGTATTATTTTTGTACTTTTAAAAATAATGTTTTATTTTTCATGGCTACTTTTCCCCATTCCACCTCCTAGCTGCTTTTAAGATTTTCTTCTAATTGGTTGTCATCAGTTTCACTATGATGTGCTTAGTTTTATTTTCTTTCCATTTTTTCTACTTGTGATTCATGGAGCTTCTAGAATTTGTGAGTAAATTTTTTAAATATCATAATTGGATCATCCATAGCCATTATTCCTTTGAATATTGATTCTGCCACAAATTTTCTTTTTCTCCCAGTACTCCAATTACTTGTGCATTAAACACTTACTTTATATTCCATATCTATCATCTTTTTCTATTTGAGATTCTCTTATTTCCTCTCTGTGCTGTAGGTGGATAGGTCTACTAACCTGTCTACCATTTTTTTAATTGTTTTCATCTACTGCTGTACTTAATTTTATGTTGAACTCATTTACTGAATAATTAATTGGTTATGTTATTTAATTCTACAGTGTTCATTTGATTCCTTTTGCAGATTTTACTTCTCTGAAGAAATCCATGTTTTTATCCATTTTCACATGGTTCCTCCATTGTTTTGAATGCAGAAATCATAGTCATTTCAAAAATTTTGTCAAATGATATCATTTTCTTGATCCCCTGTGAATATATTATATTCTATTGACAGGATATATCTTTTTTTTGGTCAGTAATACTTAATTTAACGTAAAATATTTTATTAAAAACTGTAGAGGCTCTAGAATATGTTTTCTTCCTTCAGTCAGATTTGCCTTTTTTGTGTTAGGCAAAAAGAATTCGAGGTGATCACCTTAATCAAACCACAGACTGATCTGCTTTGAGGCTGGACTGAACTTGTAGTAATGCTCATGCTCAGTTCAGCTCCATAAAATGTACTCCTACAGCGTAGTCTTGCTGTAGGAGTCTTGCTGTAGTCAGCTTTCAACTGAACATCTACTATGTTCACCATGCTCACTATCCCAGCGTGTATTGAGCACTGATTTTTGTTTCCTCAACACTCCTTCACAGATATTTAGACTTTTAGCTTAGCTTTATTCTTTCTCTCTTTTTTTGTTTTGTTTTGTTTTCATTTTTGTCTCCCACCTTATTCAACTTCAGAATTCAGCAAATGTGTTGAGGGGAAGACAGGCAAACAGGTTTTATTTTTTTCCTCTTTAAAAACTGACATTTTATTATATAATCAGAATGCCATTAATATAACTAACAAAACTAAAAATAATTGCTTAATGTTTTAATCTACTATCTAGTCCATATTCTTTTAAAATTTTTTTATTTTGGATTTTTTATGATTATTATTTTCATTTCAGGAGGTACATGTACAGGTTTGTTATATGGGTATATTGCATAGTGCTGAAATTTGGAATATAGATGGTCATGTCACCCAGGTAGTGAGCATGGTATCCAGCAGGTAGCTTTTCAGCCATGCCCTCGCTATCCTAGTAGTCTCCAGCATCTATTGTTCCCATTTTTATGTCCATGCATATTCAATATTTAGGTCCCACTTATAAGTGAGAACATGCAGTGTTTTGTTTTCTGTTGCTGCATTAATTTGCGTAGGTTAATTGCCTCCAGCTGCATTCCTGTTGTTGCAGAGGACAGACTTTCATTCTTTTTCATGGCTGCATATTAGTCCATGGTGTATATATACCACATTTTCTTTACCAATTCCACCACTGATGGACACCCAGGTTGATTCCATCTTTTTGCTATTGTGAATACCTCTGCAATAAACATACAAGTACATGTTTCTTTTTGGCAGAATGATTTATTTTCCTTTAGGCATATGCCCAGTGATAGGATTGTTGGGTCAAATGGAAGTTCATTAAGTTCTTTAGGAAATCTCCAAACTGCTTTCCACAGTGGCTGAACTAATTTGCATTCCCACCAATAATGTACACCCATTTTCTTTTCTCCACAGCCTCACCAGCCTCTGTTATTTTTTTACTTTTTAAAGTAGCCATTTTAACTGGTGTGAGATGATATCTCATTGTGGTTTTGATTTGCATTTCTCTGATTTTACATTTTTTCAGGTTTGTTGGTGCCTTGCATGTCTTCTTTTGAGAAGTGTCTGTTCCTGTCCTTTGCCCATTTTTCAGTTGGATTATTTGTTTTTTTGCTTGTTCATTTGTTTAAGTTCCTCGTAGATTCTGGATATTAGACTGTTATTGGATTCATACTTTGTAAGTAGTTTCTCCCATTATGTAGCCTGTTTATTCTGTTGTTGTGTTGTTGTTGCCAGTAGACACTCTTTAATTATGTCCCATCTGTTTTTGGTTTTGTTTCCACTGCTTTTGGGGACTTAGCCATAAATTATTTGCCAAAGCTGATGTTGGGATGGGCTATTTCCTAGGTTTTCTTCCAGAATTTTTGTTTTTTGAGGTCTTGCATTTACATCTTTAATCCACCTTAAATTAATTTTTGTATATGATGAAAGGTAGGGGTCTAGTTTGATTCTTCTGCATATGGCTAGCTAGTTATCCCAGAACCATCTATTGAATAAGAAGTCCTTTCCCCATTGCTTGTTTTTGTCAACTTTGTTGAAGATCAGATAGTTGTAGGTGTGTGGCTTTATTTCTGGGCTCTCAGCTCTGTTTCATTGGTTTATGGGTCTAGTTTTGTACCAGCATCATGCTGTTTTGACTATAGCCTTATAGGATAGTTTGCAGTGGGGTAATGTGATATTTCTGGCCTTATTATTTTTGCTGAGGACTGTTTGGTTATCTGTGCTCTTTTTGGATTAATATGAATTTTAGAATAGATTTTTTTTTAATTCTGTGAAAAATGACATTGGTATTTTGATAGGGATAGCACTGAATCTATAAAATGCTTTGGAAATATGGCCATTTTATTAATATTGATTCTTCCAATTCAGGAGCATGGAATAGTTTTCCATTTACTTGTGTCATCTCTGATTTATTTCAGTAGTGTTTTGTAGTTCTCTTTGTAGATATCTCTCATCTTCTTGGTTAAATGTATTCCTAGGTATTTCATTTTTTTTTGTGGCTATTGTAAATGGAACTGTGTTCTTGATTTGGCTCTCAGCTAGAATGCTATTGGTGTATAGAAATGATACTGATTTTTGTACATTCATTTTGTATCCTGAAATGTTACGGAAGTCATGTATCAGTTCTAGGAGACTTTTGGCAGAATGTTTAGGGTTTTTTATGTATAGAATCATATCATCAGCAAAGAGAGATAGTTTGACTTCTTTTTCTACTTGGATGCCTTTTATTTCTTTCTCTTGCCTGACTGCTCCGGCTAGGACTTCCAGTAATATGTTGAATAGACATGTGAGAGTAAGCATCCTTGTTTTGTTTCAATTCTCGAGATAGCTTCTGACAGTCTGTATTTTGAGGTTTCTCAAGTTACCTTCCCTTCCAGTCTGAGTCTGTTCCATGAGACAACCTTAAATTCAGCAGGCTTTCTTTCGCATAGCTGTAGCCCTCTGCCCAGCTGTCTACATTCAGAATTAGCAAATATCCCCAGGAAAAAAAGTAGAGAATCATCAGTTCAACTTTCCTTGGTTTTCTTGTCTCTGAAATTGTAGCCGTTCTAATCATCATGATTTCAAAACCTATTTGATATATTTAAGCAGAATTTAAAAAATAATTATCCATATTTTCTAGGTGTTCACCAAAGAAGCATTATTCTATCACATATCACTCCATCTGATTCAGAACTCTCATTCTATTTTCGTTTATTGGAGCCTGTAATAAAGTCCATCAATTCTTTCAAAGGGTGTCATGAAAGACAGACAGGAAATTCTTTTACTAAGTACTGAAAAGAAGTTTGCACAGTGCAAAGGAATTTACAATACTACTTAGAGTTCTGTAAAATCATTGTCTTGCAGCCTAAGATTAATGCTGCCAGGAGCATGCATGTCACAGGCTTTTATATAAAAGACACAGAGGAACAGTGAAGCATATCTGTTATTTCCAGCAATAAATCTTGATGCACAGACCTGAAGGAAGAAGTCTTTTATACCAATTCTATAACTTAATGAAGAAACGATACAGTCAAGTTCCACACGGCTCATGCTCTTAGGATTTAGAGTTTCTTTTTAAAACCTTTATATTTAGAAGGGAGACACTTAGTAAAAATGATATTTTTACTAAAACATGGTAAATCACTTTGATATAGATATGTCATACTTATAAAATTCTTAATAATGTATCATTTTAGGAGTTTGCTTTTATACCTTATTACTTAAATTTGCAATAATAGATCTGGTCATTGTCTTCATGCTAATATTTAAACAGAGAATCAAAAATTATTCCAGTTCTCTGGAAGTTCAACTTTTCTACATTTATCCATAAAAGCAGTCAAGGAAGAGTAAGAATGTAAACTTGTCTCTTTCTTTCTTTGGTATATTCTTAACAAACATGCTATCTTGGGTGACTTTCTAACTTTTCTAAACCTACAGTCTTCTTGATGTAATTAAGTATTCCCATCTTAATAATAACTGAAGACCTATGGTAATATCTTATAAAACTAGAAATTTTCCCCTTAATTCGAAAAACGTGAGAGTAAAACTTTGTTTCAGTATTTGAATTTTATGGGTTTGTTTCAATTTACTGAGGTAATCATAAGGTCAACATCATACACATGTTGCTTTCAGATAATATAATCAAAGTAACTTGATCCTTATTGTTCTCTGAATTTATGCAAAGTATGAAACACATGTGCTAAAGGTCATCTATACTCCAGCTAACATCAAAAAGAGGAAATACTAAGAAAATTAATAGTATACACTGGGATACAGAACAATGCATTAAAAACTAGGGATCTAACTTTCAACCTGGTTTCATCAGTTACTAATTTTGTGATGTGTGGTAAATCATTTAACTTTTACAAACCTCTGAATTTCTATGAAGGGCCTAAAAACTTCTAACATGCTTTTTGAGGTCATTGTAAGGACCAAATAAGGTGTTTTTCAAAGTATTATGCTTTAAAAACTGAGAAATCACTATGTAAATGCAAGAATGACTATTCATAAAATTTTTTTTTTGAGACAGAATCTCACTCTGTTGCCAGGCTGGAGTGCAGTGGCGTGGTCTTGGCTCACTGCAACCTCTGCCTCCTAGGTTCAAGAGATTCTCCTACCTCAGCCTCCCAGGTAGCTGGACTACAGGTGCACGCCACCATGCTTGGCTAAGTTTTGCATTTGTAGTAGAGACAGCGTTTCACCATGTAGGCCAGGATGATCTCAGTCTCCTGACCTTGTGATCCACCTGCCTCAGCCTCCCAAAGTGCTGGGATTACAGGCTTGAGCCACCGTGCCTGGCCCACTTATTTGTATACCTTTAAGAGGCATTTTTACCCTATTTCAGTAAACAAACTATCCTCAGGCACTTGGAAACCTTGTCAGCTTTCATTTGCATAAAATTATTATTCTAATTACAAATTATTTTCATGTATCATTAAAGCAGGTTCATTAGGGTGTCTATTAGGCAATTCTTTATTAGCTTAATTCAAATTATGTATATGAAAGTAATAAATCTGTGTTTCTCTTTCAATAATAATTTCAGAGGGTCTCCATTAATCCAGCTAACTGAAGTATTAGTCTAAATTTTATGCTATCTGGATGTGAGAGAGAAAAGCCTAAAATGCAAAATTACTTCAATGCAAATGTCAATAAACAGTTAATAACACTTTTCAATTATATTATCTAAATATTGTGAACATGTCTGATATTTTATTTTGCTATTGCCATTTCACACTTAAGAAACAAAGCCTACATTCAAAAAAGGGAAAGAAACATAAAGCAACATGACCATATATCATTAAGTAACATGAAGAGATCAGAACTCATACTCCCTGGTCTCCTGCTAATTTTACAATCTTGATAATCCCTAGTTGCCTACCTGAATTATCAACAGTAGCAGAAACAGGTAGAAAGCTATTTGTCTCCTTATATATATCTTTATGGCAAATTTTAAAAGCTTCTCTCTCTTTACATTCTATGATCTTGTTTCTTTTTCTCCTTCCGAACTTTCTCTAATCACACTAGCATTACTTGACCATGCCAGGTATTTTGACTGTTTTATGTCTTTGCTGTTCTCTTGGCCTAAACTATCATTCTGCCCATTAAAATCCTCCTTGATCTTCAGTCTGTGAAACCTAGTCATCCTGTGATTTCACAGGATGTTCTGCCTAGTGATAGGTAAACTGTTCACTCTGCCCCTTCAGCTAAAGTATAAGTCCCTTGAAGGCCAAGACAATGCCATATTTGTCCTTCTATTGTCCACATACCATACTGCTTGTCATATGCTTAAAAGGCAATAATATAATTGCACATTTAAATGAGAGAATAGATGAATGAATTAACGGATAGTCACTATAGAAGACCTAGTGAAGGACATAGTATCTTAAAGTGATACAGACTGATCTCTATAAACTAGCATACATATAGAATAGATAAAATTCAGATTATAAGAATTCTACCTAACATAAATGTATCTTGATGCAGAAATAACATTATCCAATGTTAATCTGGTGTGAAAAACTTGGATATTATTACATAAAACTTGAATCAATTATTCACGTAAAACTACCCTAGACATAAAAAACTAAAAAGATGTGTGTTCCATCAATATTCTGTCATTCTTCATGTCTTTCCAAGACATTTCTAACTTTTAAAATCCTTCAGTAGCTTGACCTATGGAAAAAAGGAGCTAGCAATAAAACAACAATAGAATATTTAAACTGTTCAAGAGACATTATTTTGAAGTAGAAAGTTATTAAAAATCATGATTTTGAGAAAATGTTTTGTGTAAAGAAATCTTCCCAATAAGTGTACTAATTGAAAAAATAGAATGTTCTTTATTTTTCAGGGTAAATAGTCATACCTATATATTTTTTATGTATGTAGATAAGTGGCTGACATTAAAAGTGGATATTTTTGGTTGGTGAGAAGATAGGCAAATTTTCTAAAATTTACTTTGAATTATTTTTCAAAATTTCCAAATATTCCAAAAGAGGATTTTTTGGTCATTATTATCAGGACAAAATACCTATATAATATTGCAATATTAATGAGAAACAAATCTATAAAAGTTTTAGGCAAAAGACAGAATGGGCTTGATTATCCCAGAAGGAGAATCCAGTGGGCCCCTAGCTTACTATGTGAATCTAAGCAAGCCACTTAATGCTTACAACCTCCATTTCTTTATTTTTAAAAGGAAGTGCTGCAGTCAATGAGTGTTACAGTGCCATGTAGCTATAAAAACCCTGGGATTCTAAGCAAAAAGCAAATAGCTTTCAAGAGCCTTGGAAATCTGTTTCCTCCATTACAACAGACAGGACATAAACATGAGCCAAGAAAATAAGAAAACTAAAGTAGCAACTGTAAGAACCTCAACACTCCCCCCAAGACCAAATACTATCCTGTTGAAACACCTTCGTCCACATTCCTTCCATTCACAGAGTGGCCCAGTGTCCCTTGAGCTGATTCCCTTGAAAGCTAATTAATTGTATGCTGCATGGGGCATCCTCATGATGCTAAGGAGTCATTCAGAAAGGGAACATAAAAGTGATACTAAACAATAATATGCGATTTATAGTCTGGATGTGGCACATACTGTATTGGCTTACTTTTATTTCACAGTTGATCTCCCAGCCCACAAAAGTTTTATCAGATTGGAGGCATGTGCAGTATTCCCTTTATAAAATTTTATAGCCCCTTGCTATTTTCAGGGGTTTGTTTTATAGGCACAATTTGCTGCTTTAATCTCACCCAATTGTCATGTTCTAAATCATAGTGAATAAAAATGTCCTAAAAGAAGAGATGTGCTGAGGGTAGTACTTAATTACACTTAGCCCTGATTTAAATGTGATCTGGGCATTGCCAAATGCAGGACACAGAGTAACCAGCCATACAAATCTGCATAAACTGATGCAAGTCATTACTGGGCTTTTAATAGCAGAGCCCACTCGCACTCTGATGGTACTTTGCTGGCATTCTGATGAAGGTGGGTCTTCCTGTCTTCCATCAGTATCTGTGCAAATTAAGGCAGCTAATGAATGAGCTTCAATCGCTAATGTTCTCAAAGTGGGCAAGCACAGGTTTTGTCTTTAAGCCTATCATTGAACAAGGCAATTTCTGGGATGTCTCTTAGAGGAGATTCCCTAATTCTCATTCAGCCAAATGCTACTGATGATGAATATTAGCATGGAAAGGGCCATTCATTTCTAGAAGTCAATTATGCTTTATTAAAGTTAAGGAATGCCTAAGCATAAAATATTCATAACCTGTTTATTATGTTCTCTCTTTAGGTGTGTGGAGGAGGGAGACGACAGGAAGAGAAGCGATGGTGGTCCCTAACAGATACAGTTTTTTATGTTGCCACCATACTTTCCCTGGAGCTGATTCCTGATAACATGCACCTCTTTCCCTTTAGTAAAATGTTCTTCCTTTGTTCATCCTGATCTCTGTCCGAAACTTTCAATCTAACCAAGCTTAAATACCCCAACTAATCTCTACACCACCATTACTGTTTCAGGAATGGGTCTGTGACTCAAAGTAAGCCAATTTTAAGTCTGCCCAGGATGTTTCTGCAGAAGAGAAGGCCACTAGCTGCTTAGGTGGCTAAGCTGGGCATATGTGAACCTGGGACTGTTTCTCCCTGAGACTGGTGCTAAACAGGGAGACAGATATTCTAAGCATGTAAAAGCATCTGGGTCTAGCGATGGCTAACATATCACTTGAGTTCCATGAGCCAATAAATCCTCATTTTGTCTTAAACTTGTGGGACTTTGGTTTCTGTCACTTGCAACAGAATGAGCTCTGGCTAAAAAGAGACATTATCGCAAATGGAGCACTGCATTTTGTTCCAAGAAGCAACACTATTCATACTCTTTTTTCTTTATTGAACATTTCCTAAGCAGCACAGTTAGAGAGAAAATATGATCACATATTCCAAACAGATGTTGTCATGAATGACAAATATTGCTTTGACATATCCCAACGTAACATTAGCAAAATCCCTAGGGCCAGTCCAGCACATAAATGGGAAAAGTATATGGTAAACAGTAAATAAGTGGAAACTAGCAACAGTCATAGTAATAATATCTGGACCACACAGGTTATTTATACTGAAAAAGTCTTCATTTATAGCTCTATCGATCGTCTGATAGAACTTATCTTGCTATTTATACATAAATATACCAAAGTGCTAGCAGGGTACTTTTAAAAAGACTGGTGACAAAGTTGGCCTGAGTTATTCTCACATATGTGTCTGTACTTTTACCACATATGTATGTGTGCATATATAATAAAGTATATTGATTTGTATATTTTAAAATTTACCTTCACAGTGTATTCTTTTGAGACTTCAATTTTTTTTGGATTTGTGTTTTTAGAACTTTGTCCACGGAAACGGAAGAGGAAGGGGAGGATAAGGAGAGTATGGCCAGTGGGTACAAGTTTACAACTACAAAGAAAGAAGTTTGGGTGTCCTATTGCACAGCATCGTGTCTATAGTCAACAATAAGATATTGCAAATCTTAGGAAGAAGAAAGGCTTTTGTATGTTTACACCACAAAGAAATACTACATTTTTGAGGTGATGGATAGGCTAATTACCCTTATTTAATCATTTAACAACATTTACATCTATTGAAACATCACATTGTACCCCACATATACGTACAATTATGTGTCAGTTAAAAATACAAAAATAAAATTAAAAAGTAAAATTTGTCCGTGGAGAGACACAGATTGATAGATCTCATTCATTTCAAGATTTCTTTAGTATTTCATTGTGTGGATAAATCATGATTTATTTATGAATTTCCTTATTATGGTCTGTTAGATATTTTCTATGCATCATTCATTCATCACCACAAAGAGTTTTGCTATGAACACTGTGCTATTATACATATCTCTTATGCAAACTGTGTGAGAATTTCTCTTGGTTATGTGCCCAGAGTTAGATACAGGAGTCATGGGATATATGGAACTCCAAACTCACTATGAATTCATAATAAATTGGTTTCCAAAATGAATGGGTCCATTTATATTCCCATCAGCAATTTAAAAATCTTAAATATTAATGAGAAAAAATAGAATTTTAATAAATTTTAAAAATTAAGTCATTTAAAAATATCTCACAATGGTGAAAGAATGAGGAATACTTACCTAGCTTAAAACTAATATGTATAATCTGACCAATTTCATCCTTTTGTTCTTATTAATAGCTGATATTTATGCATATCTTCATAACTTTTAAAACAATTTTAACATATACTCTTTGTGTGGGTACTGGAAACAAGGATTAGGGGAAGAGGATGCAAAAACATGAAAAAAAGGGAGCCCTTACAGCCAATTGTATAGAACCAACATAGCCCCAGGGAAACACCACCACATCATGTCCCTCACCAAGCCTACCACAATCATCCTCTAAATCGTCTATCCCAGCTGCAACCCAAGTGATCCTGCTAAAATCCATGTTGACTGTAACTCTCCCCTGCTTAAAATATTTCAGGGACTCCTCAGTCAAATCCAAACCCACATGGCACTACTGACACCCTTGGCCCACTGTGCTTACCTTCCTAGCTTCATGGCTTCCTGCTAGCCCTGAAATCCTCTATGCTTCAACGTCACTCAATAGTTCTTAATTCTGCTCCCCTGTGTTTTTAACCCCAGGTCTTCAGACACCCCTTGTCTATTTCCAAACCACCACTTGCTTGGACTAACTCCTATTCCTTCTTGTGGTAAGAGATTAGATGTGAGTCCCTCTTGGAAACACTATAACCCTCAAGGCCTGGAGGGGTGCCAGGCTCCCAGAGCACCCCGGGCTTCTGCCAGCCCAGATCACAGTCCCTGCATGGCATATGGCCTCATCTTTGTTTCTTCTTATTGGCTAGGAGGCTCTTTTCGAGCAGGTACCAATGCCTGTTTACTGACTACAGTGGCTCGTATTCATCATCAGCAAATACCCTAAAGATGTAAGCTGTGTAATGGCATGGCCTGGAGCCAGACCATGAACATAATGAGGAGGGAAGACCAAGAAATAATGCTAGACCCATTCCTTCTCTCCATGTTCAACCTTTCTTGTTTCCTCTGGCATACATACAGCTGTAGATTGTTCCTGTAGCTTTGTTACTACCACACCTTGGGTTCAAAATACATACTCATTTCCACACAGGGGAGAGAATGCTTTAGGCATGCTTCTACTTTCCTGGAATTTGAGGTCTAGAGAGGGAAATGTTTGCTGGTGCTGCGATGTTATTTTCAGTATGAATTAATTACAAAGTGAACAAGTGTTATTATTATTAATCTAGGACAATTAATCTTTCTTATCCTAGGTTATTTAGTTTCATTGTGTTCCATTAATTCCCACTATGACAAATGCAGAATACTTTCAGTGACTATGCTTTCAGAGTCTGTTTAAAAAAAAAAAAGAAAGAAAAGAAAAGAAAAAAAATTCCTTTTTAGATTCTCACTCTTAAGGATACGGGAATTTCATACTAGGCCAAATCAGTCACTGGCAGCTAGATTGTCTGTCATCAAGAGAAGTCCCATAGGTCACAGAAGCCTGAAATGTTAGTATGATTCCAGTTCCACTTAATGATGAGACATCCATGAATTCAAGTAAACCACCAATTTATTTACATTTTAGGTGTGTATCACTTCCAACTCTAAAAAGTCCTTTAAATTCTGTTGAAATTTATTTCATTCATCCTTCTTTACAAAACACTTCTAAGCTTTAATAGTGTGTGGAGTGGAATACTGAATTTCCCACAAGAGTACTCACAATTATGGAGTTCTTTTCTGTACATATAGCATATACATGCATAATTTACATTTACTGTGTCATTTAATCTACAAGTTGCCTCAGAAAAATACTCATTTCCCAATTTTCAGATGGCAGAAGTAAAGCTCGGAGAGGTAATAAGCTCTCCCTCTCCCCTCCACTGAGTCATTCTAGCTCCAGGCGAAGTCTCTGATTTTAGACAATTCATTTTGAGTGGAACTGAAACCTAAGTTTTTATGCACCATTTTTTTCCAAAAGGTGAGACTTAAAGGTTTTAGTTGTGTCTCTTACAACAGCAGTCTCCAGCCTTTTCAACACCAGGGACCAGTTTCATGGAAGACAACTTTCCACTGACCAGGCTGATGAGGGGGATGGTTTGGGGATGAAACGGTTCCATCTCATATCATCAGGCATTAGAGCCTCATAAAGAACACACAACCTAGATCCCTCACATGCACATTTCACAGTATGGTTTGTGCTCCTGTGAGAATCTAATGCCACTGCTGATCTGACAGGAGGTGGAGCTGAGACAGTAATGCTTACTTGTCCACTGCTCACCTCCTGCTGTGTATCCTAGTTCATAACAGGCCACATGTAAAACCCATGGTCTGAGTTTTACAGATCACTGCCTTAGAACATTTAGGGAAAAAACTCCTTTTCAGTATAAGAGCTCTCACCATATAAAGGGTCTGCTCTCACCCACTGAGACAGTTACTGCAATAACTACTAATAATGAACTAGTCTGTCTTTCTTTAACTTATCTTCTTTCTAAATGAGTTTTAGGAGTGGTTTAGGTTTGAAAATGTTTTTTTCAAACTTTTTGTAGCAGTCAAATTCTTTTTAAAATGGAATCCTTCATGAAAGCCAAATGCATATTAAGAAAAATAAAAATGAGGCCGGGTGCAGTGGCTAACACCTGCAATCCTAGCACTTTGGGATGCCAAGGTGGGTGGATCAGCTGAGGACAGGAGTTCGAGATCAGCCTGGCCAACATGGCAAAACCCTGTCTCTACTAAAAATACAAAAATTAGCCAGGCATGGTGGTGGGTGCCTGTAATCTCAGCTACTCAGGAGGCTGAGGCAGTACAATCACTTGAACCCAGGAGGAGAAGTTGCAGTGAGTCGATTTTGTGCCATTGCAATCCAGCCTGGGAAACAGAGCAGGACTGTCTCAGAAAAAAAGAAGAAAAGGAAAAGAAAAATGAAAAAGTGTGGCGCTCACTGAAATGAAAGTGGAAAACCTGTAGTTACTCCATCCACTCTGCTCTTCCCTCCGTAAGATCCCTATTTCAAAACAAACCATAAGGAATCTCTGCATTTCATACGATGCAAGGATGGCCATTAACTGTATTCTCTCTTAGCCTTTCTTTTCTTAGGATGATGTCCTGGACTGACCTTAATGATCAAGTAGTCTGAAGAATACAAAGACTTAGAAAAATTGAAAAGAAGTCAGGTACCAAGTGGCTCATGCCTATAACCCTAGCACTTTAGGAGGCCAAGGTAGGCTAATCACTTAAGCCTGGGAGTTTAGGGGCAGCCTGGGGCAACAACAAAACCCCATATCTACAAAAAAATACCAAAAAAAAAAAAAAAAAGAAAGAAAGAAAGAAAAAATTAGTCAGGCATGGTAGTGCATACCTACAGTCCCAGCTACTCAGGAAGCTGACATGGGTGGATCACTGGTAACCAGGAGGTCAAGGGTGCACTGGGCCATGGTCATGCCACTGCACTCCAGCCAGAGTGACAGAGTAAGACCTTGCTTCAAAAAAGAGTAATTGAAAATGCCTATTAAGTTATAATGCAGATTGTGAAATATCAAGACTAGGAATCATACCAAAGAATCCCTTCTTCCCATGTCCTTCAATGTAAGATTTTGCAAGGTATGATGGGAATCTCTGTGTCCTTTCATGCAAGGGTTTGTGAGGTGTTATGGGAATCCCCAAAGCACCCAAAGTCAGGAGATCCATATGGGTCCATGTCTTATTTACAAAAAAAATCTTCAACAAAACCAAAGCAAGAAGATATTTCTCTTCTGATAACTTCCTACCATTTAAGAAACTGATTGGGACTTCCGCCAAAATGGCCAAATAGGAACAGCTCCAGAGTGCAGTTCCCAGCAAGAGAGGCAGAATGTGAGTGATCCCTGCTTTTGCATCTGAGGTACCAGGTTCATCTCAAAGGGAGTGGTTGGACAGTAGGTGTAGCCCAAGGAGGGCAAACTGAGGCATGGTGGGGTACTGATTCACCCAGGAACTGCAGTGGGCCAGAGGGCCCTCCCTCCTACCCAATGGAGGCCATAGCTCCATTCAGATGCTGCACTTCTGCGGTCTTTGCAGCTCACAGACCAGGAGACTCCCATCTGCCAACAGGCACCGCAAGTTTCCAGGGCAAATCTGGGTGGCCAATTCAGCCAGTGCCCTGAGTTCCCAGCAAAAATCTGAACAGCTGTTTTGACTGGCACCTGGAGTGCCTGCGAGACACAGTCACCTGTACCCCTGAGAGAAAGGCGGCTAAAAGTGGGGAGCAAGGTGATCTGCCTCCACAGGTCCCACCCCCATGGAGACCAGCAAACTGAATCCCACTGGCTTGGGATTTTTGCAGCCAGAACAGCAGTTTGAGCTCGACCATGGACAGTCGAGCTCAGTGGTGGCAGGGTGTCTGCCATTACTGAGGCAGCTCTTACCATACCTGCATAAACAAAAGCACAAAAATGTTTACACAGCAGCTTCGGGGGAGCCCACAGGAGCTCAACAATGCCTCTGCAGGCAGAATGTGATGGGACTCTCTCCTTGCTGGGCAGGGCACCTCTGAAAAAAGGCAGCAGCCTGTAAGGGACTTACAAATAAAGGTACACTTTCCCAGGACAGAGCACCAGGGAAAAGGAGCCATTGTGAGTTCTGCTGCAGCAGACTTAAATGTCCCTGCGCAGCATCTCTGAAGAGAGCAACAGAGCTCCCAGCAGAGCACTTGAGCTCTGATAAGGGACAGACTGCCTCTTCAAGTGGCTCCCTGATTCCCATTTATGTTAAGAGACATCTCATACAGGACTCGCGGGTACCATTCTGGGATAAAGCTACAAGAAGAAGGAACTGGCAGCAATCTTTGCTCTTCTGCAGCCCCCATGGGTGATTCCCAGGCAAGCAGGGTCTGGAGTGGACCTCCAGCAAGTCCTGCAGCAGAAGGATCTGAGGGTTAGAAGGAAAACTAAATAACAGAAAGAAATAGCCTCAACATCAATAAAAAGGACATCCACTCAGAGACCCCATCCGAAAGTCACCAACTTCAAAGACCAAAGGTAGATAAATCCACAGAAATGGGAAGACACCAGAGCAAAAAGGATGAAAACACCAAAGACCAGAACACCTTTCTTCCTCCAAGGGATCACAACTCCTCACCAGCAAGGGAACAAAACTGGATGGGGAATGAGTTTGATGAAGTGACAGGAGCAGGCTTCAGAAGGTGGGTAATAACAAACTTCTCTGAGCTAAAGGAACATGTTCTAACCCAATGCAAAGAAACTAAGAACTTTGAAAAAAGGTTAGATGAAATGTTAACTAAAATAATCAGCTTAGGGAAGAACATAAATGACTTGATGGAGCTGAAAAACACAGCATGAGAACTTCACAAAGCATACACAAGTTTCAATAGCTGAATCAATCAAATAGAAGAAAGGATATCAGAGATTGAAGATCAGCTCAATGAAATAAAATGAGAAGACAAGATTAGAGAAAAAAGAGTGAAAAGAAATGAACAAATCCTCCAAGAAATATGGGATTATGTGAAAAGACCAAATATATGTTTGATAGGTATACCTGAACCTGATGGGAAAAATGAATCCAAGTGGGAAAACACTCTTTAGAATGTTATCCAGGAGAACTTCCCCAACCTAGCAAGGCAGGCCAATATTCAAACCCAGGAAATACAGAGAACACCACAAAGATGCTCCTCAAGAACAGCAGCCCCAAGGCACATAATCTTCAGATTCACCAGGGTTGAAATGAAGGAAAAAATGCTAAGGGTAGCCAGAGAGAAACGTTGGGTTACCCACAAAGGGAAGCCCATCAGACTTAGAGCAGCTCTCTAGGCAAAAACCCTGCAAGCCAAAAGACAGTGGGGCCCAATATTCAACATCCTTAAACAAAAGAACTTTCAACCCAGAATTTCACATCCAGCCAAACTAAGCTTCATAAGTGAAGGATAAATAAAAATTCTTTATGGACAAATAATTGCTGAGAGATTTCGTTACCACCAGGCCTACATTACAAGAGCTCCTGAAGGAAGCACTAAATGTGGAAAGGAACAACCAGTACCAGTCACTGCAAAAACATACCAAATGGTAAATGCCACTGACACAATGAATAAACTGCCTTAACTAATGGGCAAAACAAGCAGCTAGTATCAAAAATGGCAGGATCAAATCCACACATAACAATATTAACCTTAAATGTAAATGAGCTAAATGCCACAATCAAAAGACACAGAATGGTGAACTGGATAAAAAGTCAAGACCCATTGGTGTGCTGTATTCAGGAGACCCAGCTCACATGCAAAGACACACATAGACTCAAAATAAAGGGATGGATGAAGATATACCAAGCAAATGGAGAGCAAAAAAAAAGCAGGGGTTACAATCCTAGTCTCTGATAAAATGGACTTTAAACCAACAAAGATCTAAAGAGACAAAGAAGGATATTATATAATGGTAAAGAGATCAATGCAACAAGAAAGATAACTATCCTAAATATATATACACCCAATACAGGAGCACCAAGATACATAAAGCAAGTTCCTAATGATCTACAAAGAGACTTAGATTCCCGCACAATAATAGTGGGAGACTTGAACACTTCACTGCAATATTAGATAGATCAATGAGAGAGAAAATTAACAGGGATATCCAAGACTTGAACTCATATCTGGTCCAAGTGGACCTAATAGACATCTACAGAACTCTCTACCCCAAATCCACAGAATATACATTCTTCTCAGCACATCACACTTACTCTAAAATTGACCACATAATTAGAAGTAAATCACTTCTCAGCAAATGCAAAAGAAAGGAAAACATAACAAACAGTCTCTCAGACCACAGTGCAATCAAATTAGAACTGAGGATTAAGAAACTTATGCAAAACTGTACAACTACATGGAAATTGAACAACCTGCTCCTGAATGACTACTGGATAAATAATGAAATGAAGGCAGAAATAAAGATTTTCTTTGAAAACAATGAGAACGAGGACACAATATACCAGAATCTCTGGGACACATTTAAAGCAGTGTCTAGAGGAAAATTTATAGCACTAAATGCCCACATGAGAAGCTAGGAAAGATCTAAAATCAACATCCTATCATCAACATTAAAAGACCTAGAGAAGCAAGATCAAACAAATTCAAAAGTGAGCAGAAGACAAGAAATAACTAAGATCAGAGCAGAACTGAAGAAGATAGAGACACAAAAACACCTAAAAACATCAATAAATCAAGGAGTTGGTTTTTTGAAAAGATCAATAAAATAGACTAATAGAAAAGAGAAGAGAATTGAAGAGATGCAATAAAAAATGATAAAGGGGATATCACTACCAACTCCACAAAAATACAAACTACCATCACAGATTACTACAGACAACTCTATGGACATAAACTAGTAAATATGGAAGAAATTGATAAATTTCAAGATACACCCTCCCAATACTAAACCAGGAAGAAGTTGAATCCTTGAATAGACTAATAAGGTCTGAAGTTGAGGCAGCAATTAATAGCCTACCAAATGGCCAGGCACAGTGGCTAACGCCTGTAATCCCAGCACTTTGGGAGTTCGAGGTGGGCAGATCATGAGGTCAAGAGATCGAGACCATCCTGGAAAACATGGTGAAACTGCAACTCTACTAAAAATACAAAAAAATTAGCTGGGCGTGGTGGCGTGTGCCTGTAGTCCCAGCTACTCAGGAGGCTGAGGCAGGAGAATTGCTTGAACCCGGGAGGCAGAGGTTGCAGTGAGCCAAGGTCACGCCACTGCACTCCAACCTGGTGACAGAGCAAGACTCTGTCTCAAAAAAAAAAAATAGCCTATCAACAAAAAGAAGTCCAGGTCCAGATGGGTTCACAGCTGAATTCTACCAGACATACAAAGAGGAACAGGTACCAGTCCTTCTGAAACTATTCCAGACAATACATAAAAAAGGGAATCCTCTCTAACTTATTTTATGAGACCACTATCATTCTGATACCAACATCTGGCAGAGATACAACTACAAAAGAAACTTTCAGGCCAATATCCATGACAAACATCAACACAAAAATCTACAATAAAATACTGGCAAGCCAAATGCAACAGCACATCAAAACGCTTATCCATCACAATCAAGTAGGCTTCATCCCTGGGATGCAAAGCTGGTTCAACATATGCAAATCTATAAATGTAATCCAACACATGAACAGAACCAAAGATAAAAACCACAAGATTATCTCAACAGATGCAGAGAAGGCCTTCAACAAAATTCAACAGCCCTTTTATGTTACAAACTCTCAATAAACTAAGTATCAATGGAATGTATCTCAAAATAATAAAAGCTATCTATGACAAGCCCACAGCCAATATCATACTGAATGGGCAAAAACTGGAAGCATTCCCTTTGAAAACTGGCACTAGACAAGGGTGCCCACTCTCACCATTCATATTCAACATAGTAATGGAAGTTCTAGCCAGAGCAATCAGGCAAGAAAAATAAAGCGTATTCAATTAGGAAAAGAAGAAGTCAAATTGTCTCTATTTGAAGATGACATGATTGTGTATTTAGAAGACCCCATCATCTCAGCCCAAAATCTCCTTAAGATAACAAGCAACTTCAGCAGAGTCTCAGGATACAAAATCAATGTGCAAAAATCACAAGCATTCCTACACACCAATAACAGACTTAAAAAGAGCCAAATCAAGAACGAATTGCCATTCACAATTGCTACAAAGAAAATAAAATACCTAGGAATACAGCTAACAAAGGATGTAAAGGACCTCTTCAAGGAGAACTACAAACCACTATTCAAGGAAATAAGAGAGGACACAAACAGATGGAAAAACATTCCATGCTCATGGCTACGAAGAATCAATATCGTGAAAATGGGCACACTGCCCAAAGTAATTTATAGATTCAATACTATCCCCATCCAGCTACCATTGGCCTTCTTCAGAGTACTGGAAAAAACCAACTTAAATTTCATATGGAACCAAAAAAGAGCTCATATAGCCAATACAATCCTAAGCAAAAAGAACAAAGCTGGAGGCATCACACCACCTGACTTCAAACTATACTATAAGGCTACAGTCATCAAAACAGCATGGGACTGGTACCAAAACAGAGATATAGACCAATGGAACAGAACAGAGGCCTCAGAAGCAATGCCACACATCTACAACCATCTGATCTTTGACAAGCCTGACAAACACAAGCACTGAGAAAAGGATTCCCTATTTAATAAATGGTGATGAGAAAGCTCACTAGCCATCTGTGGAAAGCTGGCTAGCCATCTGAAGAAAGTTGAAACTGGACCCATTCCTTACACCTACACTAAAATTAATTCCAGATGGATTAAAGTTTTAAACATAAGACCTAACACCATAAAAACACTAGAAGAAAACATAGGCTATACTATTCAGGACATAGGCATAGGCAAATACTTCATGAATAAAACACCAAAAGTAGTGGCAACAAAAGCCAAAATAGACAAATGGGATGTAATTAAACTCCAGAGCTTCTGCACAGCAAAAGAAACATTCATTAGAGTGAACCAGCAACCAACAGAATGGGAAAAAATTTTTGCAAGCTACCCATCTGACAAAGGGCTAATATCCAGAATCTACAAAGAATCAAAACAAATCTACAAGAAGAAAGCAAACAACTCATCAAAAGTGGGTGAAGGATATGAACAGGCATTTTCCAAAAGAAGACATTTATGTGGCCAACAAACATATGAAAAAATGCTCATCATCACTGGTCATTAAAGAAATGCAAATCAAAACCACATTGAGATACCATCTCATGCCAGTTAGAATGGCAATCATTAAAAAATCTGGAGACAACAGATGCCGGAGAGGATGTGGAGAAACAGGAACACTTTTACACTGTTGGTGGGAGTGTAAATTAGTTCAATCATTGTGGAAAACAGTGTGGCGATTCCTCAAGGACCTAGAAATAGAAATTCCATTTGACCCAGCAATCCCATTATTGGTCATATATACAAAGGATTATACTATAAGGACACATGCACACCAATGTTCATTGCAGCACTGTTTACAATAGCAAAGACCTGGAACCAACCCAAATGCCTATTGATGATAGACTGGACAGGAAAAATGTGGCACCTATACACCATGGAACAAGAACAGAAAACCAAACACCGCATGTTCTCACTCATACATGGGTGTTGAACAATGAGAACACATGGACACAGGGAGGGGAGCAACACACACTGAGGTCTGTTGGCGGGTGGGAAGCTAGGGGAGTCATAGTAGTGGGTGGGGAGGTTGCGGAGGGATAACATTAGGAGAAATACCTAATGTGGGTGACAGGGAGATGCAGGCAACAAACCACCATGGCATGTGTATACCTATGTAACAATGCTGCATGATCTGCACATGTACCCCAAAACTTAAACTATAATTCAAAAAACTGATTAAAACTGCTTCTTGACTTTTAGGAAACTTGACTTCTCTAACAAGATCAAGTTAGATGATGTCTGGAGTTATTTTAAGCCTAAAATTCCATCATTTTAATAAAATTGAAAGTCAAACTTGACTTCTGAAAGAAACTGAACACACAATAAAAGCTTAAATACACAAACAGGAGGATAATAAGCCAGCATGGTGAACCTCAATACTCAAACTGTAGCACTGAAGAATGACCAAGTCCATGTAATAATTGCAGGTGCTTGTACAAAGTGTGAGAGATACTTTGATAATGTTGAACTCATTATACGATAGCATGTTATCTTTCTCAGGGTCCTTTGGAGTCTTTTATTCCCATCAAATGAGAGGTCAAAAAATTTTCTTTATTCCAAAGTATATTACGAATACAAGAAGTTTGAAAATCACTGCTAGAAATCAATTTTAATTGACTAACTCATTCATATTCAACTGTGTATTTCCAGAAATCATGTTTTCACCTTTGCACCTAATGAAACTACATTCCACCTGCCATCATTATGGAATGCCACCTCATCTGAGGTGCTTGTGCTCTTATCAGTTCAAATGCCACTGCATCTCTTTTCCAAGGAGCAGCAAGACAAGTAATTCTCAGCAGTCATGAAGGCACCAGATGGAAATTCAAGGGATAAATAAGTACATTTATACTGGAGCAGGGGATTTCAAATTTTCCTTTCAAATAGAGCCAATTAAGATACTGGAACTCTGACAGTAGTTCCACTACAGAGAAAGAAAAAGAATACACCATCTATGTCACTATTTTAATTGCCTCCACAAAAGCAGTATTTTCTAACTATTTGAAATCAAATCCCGCTGGAGCACATAAAATTTACTCAGATAGGTAGACAACACAATATGGCTCTAAAGACCACAAAACTTTCCCAGTGTATTTTTAAAAAGTGGCCATGTCAAGATGTTTAGGGGAAATAACTTGGTGTCATGGAGTGAGCTAATCTTCATGCTGTAATCAGATGGAGAAACAGAGAATCCAGAATTCGTTTACATTGTTCCTGTGCATTTAGAAAAAAAATGGACATAGGATCCAAATCTACTAATAGATTATCTAGGTTTATTCTAGTGTCTTAATTCCTGCAAATCTAAGAATAAAACGTGTGAATTAACGTGTGTCCTTTTAGAACTGTTAAAAAATGCCCCAAAGTTTATATAAACGGGCAAATCATAAAAGGGGAAACCTGAGTGCCCAGTAGATATGAGAAAGTACTTGGATTTATTCTTAATTTAAAAAATACATATTAAAAAATATCTCTTCATACCCACTATAAAAGCAAATATGAAAAATCACATTGTATCAAGTGTTGGCAAGGATGTTGGAGGGCAAGAATTAATGAGCGGAGTGTCAATTTGAACAGATGTTCTGAAGGTCAATCTGGCCATTTTCAGATGAATTAGATATAAATATGTGCTATGGCACAAGAGTCTCATATTTCATTGTCTGGTCCACAAAATTTCTCACACAGATTCTCAAGAGGTTTATAAGGAAATATGTACACAAACAACATTTTTTAAAGTAATATGAGAATAGTGAGAAAACAGGTACAATGTAGGATACTTATTATAGAGCACAATGTGGAAGCAACATACTAAGTTTACAACAAAACAGATTTCAAAAACAGTTCTGAATAAAATATTTTTTTTTGTTTTTTTGCACAGCATATCACTCCATCACCCAGGCTAGAGTGCAATGGCATGATTATAGCTCACTGCAGCCTCTACCTCCCAGGCTCCAGCAACCCTCTCACCTCAGCCTTCCAAGTAGATGGGAGTAAAGAAATGCACCATCACACCTGGCTAATTTTTGTATTTTTTGTAAAATGGAGTTTTGCCATGTTGCCCAGGCTGGTCTTGGACTCTTCAACTTAAATGATTCACCTGTCTCAGCCTCCCAAAGTGCTGGGATTACAGGTGTGAGCCACCACACCTGGCCCAAGAAAGAATTTTTAAAATATAAATAACACATCATTGTTTAAACAAATTAAAACCCCTAAACCCCCAAACTGGTAGCATACATTTCATAAGATCATATACAGATGTAAGGGCACACAGAATACATTTTAGAGTGTGTATCTTTGTGGTGAGTAGATGAGCCTGGGATTTGGAGAAATAACAAATTAAAGAGAAGTAAACTAAAACAAGAGGCAGAAGTTGCTGGGACCAATAATGAATATTTGCTATGTGCTGAAATGTGTAATAAGCTCACATTTCTGCAACTGACATAAAAAAAGGGAAGACAAAATAAATAATTTATCTTATCTTCACTAAGAATTGCTTCACTTAAATATAATCCTACTTGCTTATAAAATGTCATATTCAACAATAAGAGTAAATATTGAATAATCAGAGTATAACGAACAATTCATAGCATCAAATTTTATTAAGTAACTTCTAAGTGTAAGGCACTACTAGGAAAGTATCAACCAACCAGCCAACCACCAGTTCGGCATTTACTGTATGTTGGGTGCTAGTCTGGGTGTGGATAAATATTTTTTAAAAATTAAAATATGAAACCAGTGCTCAAGTTTTGACAATTTGGTTTTGTCAGGTGGGAATAAAATACACATGGAGATTAAAAAATGATGAGAGTAAACAGATATTCTAGAAGAGACCACAGAGTCTTTATTCCATCAAAGATTGCAATACAATTTTCCCAACAAAGTTCAGTTTATTTTGAGAGATCTTCTTTTAGAATTGGCTTCAAAGTCTCCGGCCCTTTATTTTAGAAATTCTCAGTGGTGGAAAAGCTTGTATCTGAAGAAGGTAATTCATTTTTGAGTGACTATTGCCAAAGACAAAATGTAGCAACTTCTGTTAGTATAATTCTTTAAGGTTTATAAATATGTTCACAAACTCTAGCTCTTTTAGTAATATGTTTCAGAAGTAGGTAAGAGTAGGGGAAAAAAGTAATAATCAAGTAGGAAGACTTGTTAGACACCTGATAATAAAATAGTAAAAGTAATTTTAGAAAATAACTCGAAATGGGTCTGGAGATGAAGGCTAAACCAAAACTGTTCCAAATGCATTTTAAACAGTGGTTGCAATCACTTAAAAATGCATATGTAGTCTTATAACCTCCCAAGGCAATAAAACTAGATATGTAGGCTCTGGCATTTCCGTGTTAAAAATACATTTCTTTATATTTTAAATACTGAATGTTCACACAACTGCTAGCCCTTTTAGCACTGCTGTGTAGGGAAAAAAAAGTGGCTAAGTTAGAAATCCTAGGTTTTATTCTCATCTCTTCCAATTACAGTTTTTCTGGATTTCTTCTTTTGAAAAGGAAAATATGTTGTAATGCAATTGATATATTAGGAAACAATTTAAGTGTAATATAGAATATTGCATTTACATGAACTCATTTTTTCCCACCAAAAACTACTACACTGGAGGAACACAGAAAACTCCATTCGGCTGAATTAAGCCATACAAGAAGACATAAAACATACATTTCAAATATCTACCAGCAACCAGTTTACCATGTGCATTATTCTAGAATGCTGTGTTTTGCTCTTTTTTTTTTTTTGACATTTGTGAACTGGTCTACATAAAAAAATGCCCTTTCAACATCCTCTTTAAGTATCCAGGTTCAAAAAATGCCAAGAAGTACATGCAAAAGGAAAGTTATAAGACTTGAGAAGAAACTCAAAATGAGCATTTTAAAAGAAACAAAAGAATACATGCCTCTCCAGAGCAACAGGTACAAAGAAATCCAAATTACAAACCATGAGAGACAATTACAGAAAATTCAAGAAAATGTCTACAGCTGGAACAACTCTAAGTGTTGTGAATTCAGTAAGAAACTGCAAGGCCTATAGAAATAGAAGAAATGGAAACATTGTTGAGCATATGGATTGAATACCAAACAAAAAAGACTCAAAAAACAACATTTTTTACAAAAAGGAAACACCATCTACATAAGAAGACCCTAAGCAGAAATGGCCAAATCATGCATCAGTGGCACATTTCACTTTTAGCAGTGGTGAGTTTGGTGATTGTAAACATTTCTATGGCCAGGCACTGTGGCTCACAACTATAATCTCATCACTTCAGGAAGCTCAGTTGGGTAGACGGCTAGAGCCTAAGTTTGAGAACAGTCTGGGCAACATGGTGAAATTCCATCTCCAGCAAAATATACCAAAATTGCCAGAGTGTGGTGGCATGTGCCTATAGCCCAGCTACTCTGGAGGCTGAGGTGGGAGGACTGCTTGAGCCCAGGAGGCAGAGGTTATAGTGAACGATAACTGTGCCACTGTACTCCAGGCAACAGAGCTAGACCCTGTTTAAAAAATAAAAAACCCTACAAATTTCTAAAAGCCTTCAATTGTTTGGTGAAACCAAAGTGCAGATAAGAAAGCTATAAAATAACTTCTAGCTATAGATATTAATTGAAGAATTTGGTTATATATTGGACCAAATCCACAACTTTGATGAAATATGTATCAATTATAAATCTACTCCATGAAAGACCTATTCTAAAAGGCAGAAAACCATGTTCCAGAATTTAAGGCTGCAAAAGATCACCAAGTTCAATAATGCTTCCTCCACCATCTCCCAGCAACTCATAAGCAGGAGCCCTTTTCTTGTCTATCTCCAACAGCAACACTTCAGATCTTTCTCAAGCTAAGGAGCTATATTTACTGAAGTATCTACGCATAAAGTTATAGCAGTATTTTTATGAGGCTGCTACCTTTGATGTTTCATTGATGAAGTGTGACTGTGGTGCCCATAACCTCATTTTTCCCTTAAGCGCTTGGCTTTTATCGCCTGACTTTGCATAGTGTGGTGATTTTTTTAAGACATGTGGTTCATGCCATAGTATAACTGGCTATACTAACTCTGTGAGTCTGTAAGGAATATGTTAGTTTTGTCTCATAAGATAAGCAGACATTTTGCCAGATAAAGCTCAGAAAATGTGCCTTTCAGACAACTATCCTTTTCCAAAGCAAAGTACAAAGCCCTGTTTTCTGCACAGTGGGGCTGAGAGGGTTGGAGGGAGGTACAGGACCCAGTCTAGTCAATCAAAGTGCTCTGGTAGTATTCAGGTAGTAAGGATAGAAGGAGGACTAGAGTTGGACTTCACCTCTGTGGTTTCTTCCATCTTAAATATTTTATAATATTACCTTTGATAATTATGAAAATAGCCATATTTATCCAGTGTCTGTTTTGTGCCAATCTCTGTGTTCAACGCATACACATATTATCTCATTTATTTACTATAATAAAGTAGTGAAGAGGATAATAACTGTTATTCATATTTTGCAGATAAGAAAAATGAGGCTTAAAGGGGGCAAACTGGCTTGTCCAAAGTACTCTGAACCTTTGGCCATAGTGATATTTGGACACGTGGTCCAAACAGGGCCAAACTGAGTCCCCCTAAGGAACTATGTTTTTGGAGTCATCAAGAAATAATTGCCCTCTTCTTTTCCTGGGTTTCTACCAGTAAGAAAAATAAAGGCATATCACTGCCCAATTGCCCCCTTTGTAACCAAGGTTGACAATCAGTGAAGAATAAATCCAACACAGAGATCTAATAACATCATATAAATTTCCGGACCTAGTCAGAAGCTAGTTTACATCCAGAAATTTTTTTCAGCAATATAAGTCAATACATACCCAAAAATTTTAGCTTTTTTGAATAAAGTTTATGTCACTGGAAACTAAGAGTGCATTGATTAATATACCCTGGCCAGCAAAGCCTTTATGATGACCCAGATTGAATCCCCTATTTTCTGTTTCTACAAATCACTCTACTCCATTGGAGCAGAACTGGCCCAGGTAATGCTACATTCCCCACAGCATCAAAAGCTCCCTGAGGGAACAGACTTCTTTCCCTATGTACCACTGTTTCCCAAGGCATACTCCAGCCTTGGCACCTCATAGAGGCTCAGTGAATGTCTGCATAATCAAAGATTAAATGAGTGAATAAATGGACACATTGACCATTCTGACCCTGTTTGCTTATCTCTAAAATAAAGAAGTGATAGTTGCCTGCCTTTTATTTTAATGGGCATCTAATGAGATAATGTATGTAAAAGTGCTGTGCTAGCTATAAAGCAGTAATTATGATTCATTCAGCATACAGTGCAGTAGTCAAAAGGAGCATAATAGAGTTGGAAAAAGCATGGGTGCCAGAGTCAGAGTGTGTTTGAGTATCAGCACTGTATCTTACTAGCTGTCTAATTCTGGGCAAGTTATATATCCTCTGAGCCTGTCTCATAGGTTTTTGGTAAGCATTTTAAAAGTTAATACGTGCAAAGCATCTAATCATATTTCAGGTGTGTTATGTGCTTTATGAAATTGATAAATCAGAAAAGGGCCCCATTCCCAAGAAGGTATCCTGAAAATACAATAAAGACATCACAGGACATCACAGGAGATCAATCACTCTAGCTCTTTAAAAATAAATGTGTTCTTTCTTTAAACTTACTAAGGCAACTTTATGCTAAATATTACCCTCATTGTCAAGCAAGTCTTAAGAAACTAACAAACAATGATATTAAATTTAGATTACTGAATTCCTTGTTTGCATTGTTCTATATGCTAAATTCAAAAGCATTTAGATGCAAATTAGACAAAAAGTACACAAAACTTCAACTACAAAAATGTGTGCAGCATCAATGTGATTGAGAAGGTACCAGAGCTGCTGCCACTAAACTTACGGATGCATAAACTGGTAGGGGCTTGTGGTGGGCTGAATGGTGGCCTCCAGAAATGTCCTTGTCCTAATCCCTGGACCTGCGTTACCTCATGTGGCAGAAGGAACTTTGCAGATATGATCAAATTAAGGACCTTGAGATGAGGAGATGATCCGGGATCATCCAGGTGGGCCTGATATAATCACGGGAGTGCCTATCAGAGGGTTGCAGGAGTCTGTGAAGGAGAAGGTGGTGTGCTACCAGAAGCAGAGGTTGGAGTGATGTGTCTTACAGATGAAGGAAGGGGCTATGAGCCATGGAATACTGGCAGCCATTCAACACTGAAAAAGCCAAGAACATGGATTTTTCCCTTCAGAATGTCCAGAACGAACCAGCCCCATCAACACCTTGACTTTAGCACAGTGAAATGGATTTTGGACTTCTGACCTCCAGAACAGGAAGAAAGTAAATTTGTGTTGTTTAAGTAACTAAATCTGCAGTAATCTGTTAATGGTAACAATAGGAAACCACAAAGACAAAGGGAAAATGGCTCTTAGTCTTTGATTTCTGCTTCCATTTTTTAATGGCAAAGAATGTGACCAAAGCACCCCAGCAGAGCTCCAATTCAGTGTTTACTTACACAGAGGTGGAAATTGCTGAAAACTGTGAAAAAAATGCTTTCTAGAGCAACAGTCCTGAAATAAAGCTAGCAGGCTGGCCTCTCAAGAGCCCAAAATATCCTGAAGTGACCCAAGATTTTGATCCAAGTTAAAACACAGCATTGTGGAATTTGAATAGAATTTCCTCAGTCTCTACTCTTAACTTAATGGGAAAACAGACTCCACACAGAAATTGAGTCCTTGAGAGGTGAGGGATCATTATAAAAATCTGATTCCAACTTGAATCAAGCATTTTGGAACTCAACTATCAACAGGTATGCTCTAATTTTACAGTGGACTCTAGGGTGAGGAGACAGGTTCATGCTCCCCCTCACCATCAGGTCTCCACCCACATCCTGTGCTCTGGTCACACACTGATGACCGTCTGCCTGCCTGTGTGGGTACTGCTCCCTTGCTTGCAGCATTCTTCCATCCACCAATCCAAAGGCCTAGAAAAGGCATTAAATCTTAAATAGTCTTCAAGACTTGATCCAAATGTTGTCTCCTTCGGAAGTTTTACTTGACTTACCCCTAGTGACATTTCCTGCTTTTCGTCCTCTGCCATCTTGGAATAGAGCTTCCTTAGCAATTACCCCATTGTTATAAACATCTGTTTACATATCTGTCTCCCCAACTACCTGGTAGTCTCTCCTGGGCAGTGGCAATCCCCTGTTCAACTTTGAATTCTGCATACTCAACACTAGGCCTAGAACATCACAGGCATTTTTAAAGAAGTTTGTCAAAGAAGTCAGTGCAGGCCAGGTATGGTGGCTTACACCTGTAAACCCAGCATATTGGGAAGCCAAGTCAGGAAGACTGCTTGAGGCCAGAAGTTTAAAATCAGCCTGGCCAACATAGTGAGGCCCCATCTCTACGCATTAAAAAAAAAAGAAATTTTAACTAAAATGCAGGTTACTCCCTTGCTGTTTACAAAGTCCAATAAGGAGCAAGGTATGGTACAAAGAAAGAGATTTATTCCAAAACTAGCTTAGGGGAAGGAGTACAGGCTTCCTGCTTAAAGGGTACTACTTCACTTTTGGGGTGGAAGTGGATACTTCTAAAAGGTAGGAGAGGAGGTGAGCAAGGGTGGGGAGGTCCACATGCTAGCTCAGGTTCCTTATCTAATGGGCAGTCAAGTGGGTGACTACTGGCGCCTTTGTGGGCAGCACAAGGCCAAAAACGCCCCAGGTGGGAGAGAGTAGTGGGCAAGCTTTTCTACCATTCTCTCTCCAGATAACCTCCTGGTGGGTGAAAGTTCCACAGTGGGCATGCTTTGGTTTATAAATAAACTGTTGACTTGATTTAAGTAGTTAGATGAACGTGCCCTGCAGGAAGTATCTGGTGAAAGGAAGGTAAAAGGCTCTATTTGCATTTCAATAGGGTAAGTAGGAAGTAGGGACAGGGGAAAAGGGGAAAAGAGAAAGAAAAATAATAATTTAGAAAATAGTAACTAAGGGAATGAGTTACTCAGTTACAAAATCAGTGCATCAATGGAGCCACCCAGAAAACTATTTGTAACTTAAAACCTTGCTGCCTAGCTTGGTTATCTATTGTATCTGGAAGACTTAACTACAAAAAAAATTCATTTGAAAAAATCCAATACATATCTGAAGGAAAGGAGTCATTATAAAACACTATGTGTTCAAAAGCAAGGATTCTGGATCTGGACAGACCTCTGCTCCAACCACCCTGTCTCTGCCAGATGAACTGGCACTCCCTAACTCCCTCCGACCTGGATGCTGCTGCTCTTTACCTTATTGACTTGTCTCTAGCCAGAGCAACCCTCCTGAGAAACCAGAAGATTTTTGTGAAGATGAAAGCACTTGGAAAATATCAAAGTGCTACACAATTATTTGCTACTATGATTACTATTCTAAATCACTGTTTTTTCTAAAGTGTGGCCAACATTTGTTGCTGTGTGTCAATGTTCCTCCCTTCCCTTAGAAACAATGGCTTCCTTATACAGGGGAGTAAATTGCACCCCCTTTTCATTTATCCACTGGTGCAAACAGAACTGCTGTCTTTTCCCAGGAAGAGGCACGTTCTGAAGTGTTGTGACCCAGTAGTATCTGCAGCCAGCTCTACTTTCCACACTTTAACTATGAAAACCAAGTATTCCCCACTTTGAATTTGGCTTCTGTCACTTGTAATAAAGAGATTCTTAATTACTACATACGGTTCACCAAAACATAAACAGGAGAAACTTCTCACTTAATTATGTCTTCTTAAAAATCGAATAAGCAGCTTTTATTGAAAGAGAATAATGCAAATATTTATTAGGCAGTCTGTTTATCAACATTATAGCGCATTAGATAAGAATCTAGAAAAAGAGGCTGGGTGTGGTGGCTCATCTCCATAATCTCAGTGCTTTGTGAGGCTGAGACTGGGGGATCACTTGAGTCCAGGAGTTTGAGACCAGACTGAGCAACACAGGGAGAACCCGTATGCATAAACAATTAAGGCCGGGGCAGTGGCTCCAGCCTGTAATCCCAGCACTTTGTGAGGCCAGTGTGGGAGGATCACAAAGTCAGGAGTTTGAGACCAGCCTGGCCAACATGGTGAAACCCCATCTCTACCAAAAATACAAAAAAAAAAATTAGCTGGGCATGTTGGTGCGCATCTGTAATCCCAGCTATTTAGGACCCTGAGGCAGGAGAATTGCCTGAATCTGGGAGGCAGAGGTTGTGAGGAAGGAAACCCCTTCCTCTCAAGCTTCTAAGACCACTTCCCCTTAGCCTTGCATTTCAAAAGAAGAAGTAAAAGTTGAAAATAGAAGGCACAAGGTCAGTGAAGGAGACAAAACCAGTCTTTACTATCCAGCCACCAGCCAGACCTAGAGAGTAAAGAATAAACCTCCTACCCTTAATCACACTCCTGTCTACAGATGGACAGGCATAATATGGAGAAACACCCTCCAGAAAGCATTGTTCTCCCTCAATCTTGATCAAACTCCTACCTAGTCATGTATCCCATGCCCTACTTCATTGATCACGACCCTCTCACATGTACTTTCCAGAATGGTAAGCCTTTAAAAGGGCTAGGATTTTTTTTGTTCGGGAGCTCGGTTCTTGAGATGCAAGTCTGTCGAGACTCCCGGCCTAATAAAAAGCCACTTCCTTCCCAGCTTGGTGTTCCAGAGGTTTGCTCTTGGCTGCTCCTGCTTCATTTGATTCCCTAACTGGGAAATGAGTTTCAGTTGGTGGATGGTGAGGACAGCCTCACAGGCGGTTCTGCCTTGCCCTGTGGAGCATCCCTGTGGGGGACTCCAGCCCGCTTGGGCAACGCGAATCCTGAGAGCACTCCTGGGTAGGCATTGGCCCTGGTGGAATGCCTTGCCAGAACAAAGCAGGGTAGGCCCCTGCAGCGGATCTACCCAGTGACTGAACACCAAGAAGGAATCGATGGCTCAAGTCAGGACATCAGAAACACAGTAGGACCGGTCCTGGGAAGCTTGCCCACCTTCTTCAGGTGGAAGCATGGCCTGATCACCCACGTGTGCTGAATTTGGCACTCCTGAACTCAGCTCTCAATCTCTCTCTCTGTAACTAACCTTGGAAGTCTTGCTTTTGGTTTCAGTTTGGGTGGTAGGAGGTGTATGACTGTGTGAGTGATTGGAGGGGTCCAACTGGACTCACCAGCCATGAAATGTGGGAGTGGCAGATCTTTAGAGGGGACCATAAGCTCCAAGTCAATTGTGGGGCCGGCTCAGATTAGGGGTGATCTACATATGGCTAGAAGGAGGTGCCCTCACAATCTAGGTATTGTGGGGGGAGTAATGAACTCTCCAATGCTAAGCAGCACCTGAAACACTCCCGACAGGGAGACTGTCCTACCAGCCTGAAGCAAAAGTGAAAGAGAATGTGTTGCACTGTTCTGGGTGGGAGAAACTGAGGGTGGAGTAAGACTCTCTTTACTGCCTGTAAGCACTGTTTTCTGTGCAAAAATCATGGGTCACACTCATAGCAAGCCTACTTCTATGGGAACCATGCTGAAAAATTTCAAGAAGGGATTTAGTGGGGATTATGGAGTGATTATGACACCAGGAAAGCTGAGGACCTTATGTGAGGTAGACTGGCCAGCATTTGGCATGGATTTGCCCTCAGAGGGGAGCCTAGACAGGTCTCTTATCTCCAAAGCATGGCATAATGTTACATGCAAGCCAGGACACCCTGATCAATTTCTGTATATAGATTCATGGCTGCAGCTAGTTCTGAACCCTCCACAGTGGCTAAGAGGACAGGCAGCAACTGTACTAATGGCAAAGAGGCAAGCAGCTAGGGAAAAACCCCACTCCACCTGCCAAGGGACGCAGAATCCTAAGGTCCTGACAGATCCAATGGCAGAAGAACCTTTGCAGATGATACCTCCCCCTTATCAGGAGGAAGGAGTCATTGCCCCTTGGGCCTGAAACCTCAGCACCCCCGTTAGAATTGCATACCCCTAAAGCACCCAGGGTAAACAAGAAAGAATGTGGAGGGACTCCTCCCATAGGCACCCGCCTCCCAGGAGGAACTCCCCATCTAGCAGCCTGTCTGCAACCCAAGGCAGAGGTGAAGATGCCTTTAAGACAGCAGAGGTATATGGGAGTGGATGAGGATGGCCAAGTGGCAGAAAGATGTGTTTTCACGTACTTGCCGTTCACCTCTGCTAATCTTATCAACTGGAAAAATAACACCCTGTCTTATGCCAAGAAGCCACAAGCTCTCAGTGACCTACTGCAAACTATTATCCAGATATAACCCTACTTGGGCTGACTGCCACCATCTGCTTATCTGTCTTTTTTAACACTGATGAAAGGTGGAGAGTACTCCAAACCACTTCCAAATGGTTGAAGGAACATGTTCCAGCAGATTACCAGAACCCCCAAGAGTATGTTAGGGTCCAGTTACCGGGCACTGACCCCCAGTGGAATCCAAACACCCTGGAGGGCATGCAAAGGCTAATCCGGTACAGAGGGCCTTACTGGAAGTATTGAAAAAGGGAGCCCAGAAAGCTGCAAACATCAATAAAGTCTCTGAGGTTATTCAAGGGAAAGAGGAAAGCCCAGCACAGTTCTATGAACGGCTATGCAAAGCTAATCGCATATATGCTCCTTTCGCTCCTGAGAACCCTGAAAACCAAAGCATGGTAAATATGGCATTAGTCAGTCAGCATGCAGAAGACATTAGAAGAAAGTTACAGAAGCAGGCAGAATTTGTGAGCATGAGTACTTCAGTTATTGGAAATAGCTAACCACGTGTTTGTGAACAGAGACACAGTAAGCCGTAGAGAAAGTCATAGAGAAAACGAGTGTCAAGCTGGATGAAGTGCTGACTTGATAGCTACCACTATTAGAGGAGTGTCCCTAAAAGGGTGGGGAAAGAGGGGGCTTCTGAAAGGCTACCCAGTCTAATGACTCATGCCTGCAGCATAACCAGTGTGCTTCCTGTAAGGAAGTGGGGCACTGGAAGGACAAGTGCCCCTAATTGACAGGAAAACAGGGAGATCTTAAGCCCAAGTCTTAAGAAAAAAGTGAATGAGCTCTGTTCAACTTAATGGAAGGGCCACTGGGCTGAAGGGGAGCAGGCTAAATTGTCCCCAAAGAGCCCATGGTCAGGATGACAGTGGGGGGCAAGGACATTGACTTCTTCATTGACACAGGTGCTGAATATTTGGTGATAACTACCCCTGTAGCCCCCCTATCAAAGGAAATAACCAATATTGTTGGAGCTACCAAGGTGTCAGAGAAACAGTCTTTCTGTTTGCCTTGGACTTGTGAGGTGGTGGGGGGCGGGGGCATGAGATAATTCACCAGCTCTTATACATGCCTGATTGCCCTTTGCCCCTGCAGGAAGGGATCTCCTAGCAGGAAGAGATCTGCTCAGTAAGCTACAAGCAACCGTCACCTTCACTGAGAGTGGCACTTTATGGCTAGCATTGCCTAAAACTGGAGTCATAAAGGCCCTCAGGGTGCCTCGTGAAGAAGACTGGAGGCTCTTCTGAACTGAATCAGACAGGGAGATGGAAACTGCATTAGCAAAACGATGGCCTAAGCTCTGGGCAGAGGACAAGCCACCAGGACTGGCAATCAACCAGGCCCCTGTGCTCACTGAAGTCAAGCCTGGGGCTCAGGTGGTTAGGCAAAAACAATATCCAGTTCCCTGAGAAGCCCTAGAAGGCATTCAGGTCCACCCAAAATGCTTAAAGGACTATGGAATTATAGTTCCTTGCCAGTATCCATGGAACACTACCCCCCCTTGCCTATTCCTAAACCAGGGACCAAAGACTACAAGCCAGTGCAAGACTTGTGTTTGGTTAATCAGGCTATAGTGACTTTGCACCCAACTGGACCATGCTGTTGGGATTACTGCCAGCAAAGAATAGCTGATTCACCTGCTTGGACTTAAAGGATGCTTTCTTTAGCATTAGATGGGCCTTGGAGAGTCAGAAACTATTTGCTTTTCAATGGGAAAATCCAGAGATAGGTGTAACCACCCAGTACACCTGGACCTGGCTACCCCAGGGGTTTAAGACTCTTGCATCATCTCTGGGGAGGCACTAGCCCATGACCTCCAGAAGTTTCCTGCTAAGACTTAGGCTGCGTGTTGCTCCAATATGCTGATGACCTTTTATTGGGACAACCCATGGCAGTTGGGTGTGCAAAAGGAACAGATGCCTTACTTCAGTACCTGGAGGGCTGTGGGTATAAAGTGTCTAAAAGAAGAGCCCAGATTTGCCAACAGCAAGTGCAATATCCAGATTCACCATCCAGCAAGGCGAGCACAGCCTAGGAGAAGAGAGGAATCAAGTCATTAGCAACCTGCCAGAACCCAAGACCAGAAGGCCGGTGAGGGAGTTCCTGGGAGCTATGGGTTTCTGTAGATCATGGATTCCAAACTTCATGGTACTGGCCAAACCCCTATATGAAGTTACTAAATGGGAAGACAAGGAACCCTTTGAATGGGGATCCCAGCAGTGGCAGGCCTTTCAGGAACTGAAAGTGAAACTTAGGTCAGCCCCGCCTTTGGGGTTACCTGATGTAACAAAGCCCTTCAGGTTGTATGTGTCAGAAAGAGAAAAAATAGCAGTTGGAGTTCTAATACAAAGCATGGTAAACATGGCATTAGTCAGTCAGCATGCAGAAGACAGTTACAGAAGCAGGCAAGATTTGTGGGCATGAGTACTTCAGTTATTGGAAATGGCTAACCAGGTGTTTGTGGCCCAGGCCTGTAGCTTATTTCTCCAAGCAGCTGGACGGAGTTTCCAAGGGATGGGCCCATGTTTAAGGGCCTTGGCAGAAACTGCTCTGTTAGCACAAGAGGCTGATAAACTAACTCTGGGGCAAAACTTAAATATCAAAGCACCGTACGCAGTAGTGGCTCTAATGAATACCAAAGGATATCATTGGTTGACAAATGCTAGGTTAACCAAATACCAAAGCCTGCTATGTGAAAATCCCTGCATCACCATTGAGGTCTGCAACACCTTAAACCCTGCCACTTTGCCCCCGGTGTCAGAAGGCCCAGGAGTTGAACACAACTGTGTTGAAGTATTGAACTCAGTTTGTTCCAGGAGGACTGATCTTCAGGATCAACCATGGACAGTAGTAGACTGGGAGTTGTATGTGGATGGAAGCAGTTTTGTTAATCCACGAGGGGAAAGGTGTGCAGGCTATGCCGTGGTAACTCTGGACACTGTAATCGAGGCCAGTGCCTCAGGGTACTTTGGCTTATAAGGCTGAACTTACTGCTCTGACTCAAGCCCTAGAACTGAGTGAAGATAAGGCTGTGAACATTTATACTGATTCTCAGTATGCCTTTCTAACTTCAAGCACATGGGGTGCTGTACAAAGAAAAAGGACTGTTAAATCCAGGGGGGAAAGAAAGAAAGTACTGACATGAAATCTTGTAGTTGTTAGCAGCAGTTTGGAAGCCCTGAAGGGTGGCAGTCATGTGCTGCAGAGGACATCAGTGGGCCCATACCTCCGTAGCCCCTGGAAATTCCTGAGCTGATTCGGCAGCTTGCAAGGCGTCATATACTTCCCCTACCGAGCAACAGTACACCCCTTCTAATTCTCCGCATACCTGACTTGATGCCCACTTATTCTAGAGAGGAAAAGGACTTTCTCCAAGCAGAAGTGGGGGTGGCACATAATTAAAGAGGGATGGATCTGGCTACCAGACGGAAGAGCAGTGGTGCCATAGCTATTAGGGGCCACAGTCATACAGGCTATACATGAAACCACTCATTTAAGCCAAGAGTCACTTGAGAGGTTGTTAGGCTGGTATTTTTACATCTCACATTTATCGGCCCTGACCAAAACTGGCACAGCAATGCATTACATGTCAGCAGCACAATGCAAAGCAAGGTCCAACTATTCCCCCTGGCATTCAAGCTTATGGAGCAGCTTCCTTTGAAAGACTCCAGGTAGATTTCACTGAAATGCCCAAGTGTGGAGAACATAAGTATTTGTTGGTCCTGGTGTGCACTTACTCTGGGTGGGTAGAGGCCTTCCTGACTAGGACTCAAAAGACCTATGAAGTAACCTGTGTGCTTCTTTGAGATCTCATCCCCAGGTTTGGACTGCCATTGTGCATCAGCTCAGACAATGGACCGGCATTTGTGGCTGATTTGGTCCGGAAAAGGGTAACAGCATTGGGTATCACTTGGAAGCTGCACGCTGACTACCAACCACAGAGTTCCAGAAGGGTGGAGCAGATGAACCAGACTATTAAGAATAGCTTAGGGAAAATGTATCAGGAAACAGGGTTAAAGTGGTGCAGGCACTTCCCTTGGGGTTATTCAAAATTGGATGTGCTCCTTTTAAGAAAACAGGATATTCCCCCTATGAAGTCTTAAATCATAGGCCCCCTCCCATACTGTGGGAACTTCTGGGAACTCCTCAGGAGTGGGAAGAGATTGAGCTAGGACGACAGTTACAAGCTCTATGAAAAATCACCCAGGATATTTCAACCTGGGTAAATGAAAGATGCCCTGTAAGCTTATTCTCTCCAATTCACCCTTTCTCACCAGGTGATTGTGTGTAGATAAAGGACTGGAATGTAATCCTTCTGACTCCACAGTGGAAAGGACCCTGGACCCTGATCCTGACCACTCCCACAGCCATAAAGGTAAAGGGAGTTCCAGCCTGGATCCACCACAGCCGTGTAAAGCCTGCAGCAGCTGAAACTTGGAAGCTAAACCAGATCCAGATGACTGCCGAATCACCTTGAGAAGGACAATAAGCCTTGTTCCATCCACATCCTGGAAGTGGCTGGTCCACAAATTTGGACTTATATAGTAGGGATATTAACTGATTTTGGAGAATACTCCCAGTGTGTGCACCACTTACTGAGGTAAGATGGAAAGTTACTGCCATTCTTTTGTTTTACAGTTATTATGAGTGTACAGGGACACTGAAGGAAACCTGTTTATATAATGGTACTCAGTATAAGGTGCATAACCCAGGGGATGGACAACCCGATGCCTGCTACAATCCATCAGAATGCCCTATGCATACAACTTTCAAAATTAAACTCTTAACAGGGTGATGGAACAGCCCTACTAAGTTAATAGCTAAAACAGAGGAAAAGGGAAGCCCAAAACAGGTCACCCTAAGGTTTCATGCCTGTGCAGCCATCAATGCCTATCATTCCAGTGAGGGGCCTGTGGTTCCCTTGGATGGGAAGAAAGTTATGCAAAAGAGCACAAGTTTATCTGCCAGAAAACCTACTGCTGCAGTGACATGTGTCATCTGGGTCACTTGGAAACATGATAAAAATGATCCCATTTGCCTTGTAAAAGGGAGGGATACCATTCCATGGGGTAATGTCCCTTGTGTCTTGGGACATTGTAACCCAGTATAATTAATAATCACAAACCCCCTCCTAAAATTCCCAAAATGACAGGATGCTTGGAACCATCCTACGTATCAGAGAGACTGGACAGCCCTGTCTGGGTTGTACTGGATATGTGGACATAGAGCATATGTACAACTGTCTGAAAGATGGACAGGTCATAGGCTCCATTAAGCCTTTTTTTCCCCCTATGACCAGTTAAGACAGGTAAGCTGTTAGGATATCTGGTCTACTCCACCCTAGAGAAAAGGAGTCTAAAGATAGGTGAATGGAAAGATGATGAGTGGCCACTGGAGAGAATTATTAAGTTTTATGGATCAACCGGTTGCAGGCTGTCTTGGAAATACTCACTTATGAAATGGGCAAAGCTCTGTCCATTTTGGCCTGACAAGGAACTCAAATGAGAAATGCGATTTATCAGAACCAGTTGGCCTTAGATTATTTGCTAGCAGCTGAAGGAGGAATCTGTGGAAAATTCAATCTAATCAACTGCTGCCTACACATAGACAACCAGGGTTAAGCAGTGGAGGATATTGTAAGAGACATGACCAAAGTGGCACATGTGCCTGTGCAGGAATGGCACGGATTTAACCCTGAGTCCTTGTTTGGAGGTTGGTTCTCATCCTTGGGAGGATTCAAGACTCTCATCATAAGTGTTGTAATAATAATAGGTGTTTTCTTGCTACTCCTTTGTTTGCTCCCCCTGTTCCTTCAGATAATTAGAGGATTCATTACTGCTGCAGTTAACCAGAGAACCACATCACAAGTATATTATATGAATCATTATCAATCAGTTTCTTTAGAGGATCAGGAAAATGAGAATGAGAGGGAGAAGTCTCCTAATGTTATAGGTGAGGTTCTCAAAGGGGCGGGGTGAGGAAGGAGACCCCTTCCTCTTAAGCTTCTAAGACCACTTCCCCTTAGCCTTACGTTTCAAAAGGAGAAGTAAACGTTGAAAATAGAAGGCACAGGCTCAGCGGAGGAGACAAAACCGGTGCCACCAGCCAGACTTGGAGGTTAAAGATCAAACCACCTACCCTTAATCTCACTCCTATCTATAGACCGCAGGCATAATATAGAGAAACGCCCTCCAGAAAGCATTGTTCTCCCTCAATCTTGCTGAAACCGCCACCTAGTCACATATCCCACGTCTACTTCATCGATCACAACCTTCTCACATGTACTTTGTAGAATGGTAAGCCTTTAAAAGGGCTAGGATTTTTTTTGTTCGGGAGCTTGGTTCTTGAGACGTGAGTCTGCCGAGACTCCCGGCTGAATAAAAAGCCACTTCCTTCCCAGCTTGATGTTCGAGAGGTTTGCTCTCGGCCGCTCCTGCTTAAGTTGGAGTGAGCTGAGATCACGTCACTGAACTATAGCCTGGGTGACAGAGCAAGCCTCCATCTAAAAAAAAAAAAAAACTAAAAAATTAAAATATTAGCCAGGCATGATGGTGCATACCTATAGTCCTAGCTACTTGGGAGGTGAAGGTAGAAGGATCACAAGCCCAGGAGTCTGAGCATGGACTGAGCTATGATGGCACCACTGCACTGCAGTCTGAGTGACAGAACAAGACACTGTCTTAAAAAAAAGTTTAGAAAAAGAGAAACCCTGGCAAAATGAAAGTTGTAATGTGGCAGGGTATGGTGGAACCAGGAAATCTGAGTGTTTACAAACTGAATGCACACAGGGGACTTAGGCTCTCTGGGCTTCATTTTTCTCATCTACAAATTGCCAAGGTCCACTTATATTCTAAGTTCCTACAAATACATATGCTCTGTGGTTCAGATGACAATAGTACTTCTATGTGTTTGTGTGTGTTTTGATGTCAAAAATTCAAACTTCTTTTGTTAAAGAAAAAAATTAAAATCTCTCAGTGGGGTTTAAATGAAGGCTCAAATATCCAGAATACTTAAGAGAGATAATGTCTGTTTTTTAAAGCAAAACCAGAGCCATCATTTAGTATGTGATTAATGAGCTGAAAATAGGAGATTACTAAGAAAGTTATCTTTTTATGAACTTATCTTGCTTGCTGGATAAAAACTGATAAAGAGGACTAAATTCATCCCCTGCTGACATATGGCTAATTCTATAATCAATCACAGCCACAGCATTCAATAATACAACAAGTGCTTACTGAGAAACAATTATATGCTGGGTGTTGTGACAGGTGTTGGGAGGAAGGCAGAAAGGGACAAAGCTGGATTTATAATCTCACCTCCCTGCTTCAAACCCTCCCATAGCATGGCATTGCCCTCTGATTAAAATCCAAATTTATAACCTGACTTTTAAGTCCTAACTTTTAAGGCTACTGCTTTTCTAACATCTTCTGCCACTGTGTCCTTCAATCATCTTTCTCCAGCCAAACTCCTCTTTCAGATCCTTATACAGTGAAGCATTTTCTTGCTCTGAGGTCTTTGAACATATGCTTCTATGTGATATTCCATCTGCCTGGAATGTTCTCCCCTCCATCTCCATATCCTATGGCTGGCTCCTTTACACTCTTCAACTCCAAATTAAATGTCACTCTACAATCAGACTTTTCCTAACCACATTCTCCTTTTTGTGCCCACCCTATCACTGCTATTATTCTCCTAGTATCACGTTTGGTCTCTCCCCAGCACTTCTCCCAGGTTGTAAAATATGATTTGCTTGCTTCCTTGGGCTTTACCTAAGCCTGAGGAAGGGACAGGGGTATTGTGGTTTGCTGTATCTTCAGCACTCAGCACAATACCAGGTACCCATAAGTCACACTATGAATGAATACATGAGAAAAGAAGGGTAGTACAACTACCATAGCTATAACATAAAGTAATATACATGCACATGAGTGAGTAGTATAAGAACCAGATCAACTTAACTTTGAAGAGCTACTTTATATAGTGATCAGATAAGGGTAATGTACTCCATGAATATGTAAAATTGTTAATAAAAATAAAATATTGAAAATTAAAAAAAAGAGTTTGTGTAATAGAAAAAATGGAGAAGCAAGTCTTATGAACACAAAAATAAAAGAGAAAAAATAGTTAGAAAGCATGGTCTAATGAGTGAAAGAAATGTTGTGTAGGGTGTAGGAAAGGACAGAATTGATGAGGCGACATCACCAATTCGAATCTTGAAGACTAACAAAAAGTACTACTTAAGTGTTTTAGGAGGATTACTCTGCCTCAAGCACAGATGTGTAATGGATGGGTAGACTGGGAAGAAGGCCATGCCAACAGGCCAGATCAACATATTAAACAGAATGACAAAGAAAAAGGAGTGAACGACAATGCATGAAAGATACTCTGCAACTAGTTGGATGTAGAATGCAAGTAAATAAGGGAAAGAAGAGTCTTCTAGGACTATGCCAAGGTTGAAAACTGGAGGATGTGGGAAGAGAGAAGATTTCAAGTTGGAGAAGGAAGATGATGGGTTCCATCCTAGCTACCATTCAACCATTTAGAAGCAAAGTGGAAAAACCAGACATAAGAACTTGTACCCTCAGGCATGTTCTCCCTCTGCTATGCAAGTCTCCCTTCCAATTTTTTTTTTTTTTCGGTCATGGCTACAATTGAATGAGCCTTTATTTTTTGTTGTTGTTGTTGGCTGTTTGTAAAAATAATCTAAAATGTGGCTGGGTGCGGTGACTCATGCCTGTAATCCCGGCACTTTTGGAGGCCGAGGTGGGCAGATCACCTGAGGTGAGGAGTTCAGGACCAGCCTGACCAACATGGTGAAAGCCATCTCTACCAAAAGTACAAAAAATAGCAGGACATGGTGGTGCCCACCTGTAATCTCAGCTACTGGGAGGTTGAGGCAGGAGAACTGCTTGAGCCCAGGAGATGGAGTTTGCAGTGAGCTGAGAATACTGACACTGCACTCCAGCCTGGGAAACAAGCATAAAACTCTGTCTCAAAATAAAAAAAAAAAAGACTTTTCAGCCAGGTGCAGTGGCTCACACCTGTAATCCCAAAAATAATCTAAAATGCATGAAATACAGGTGTATGCTTAAAAGAGAATATGAAATTCTCTTTCAGGCACTTCACTTACCACCTTCTCTGTAATAGCCTCCTCATAGTTTGGAATACAATCCAGTACACTTTGTATGCATACAGTGTATTAACTCAATTTTTTTATACAAACAATACAATATTATACATGTACTTCTCTAATTTGCTTCTTATTTACGTTTTTTACTTTATGTGTTATGAATAATTTTTCTTGTTAATATATACAAATCCTACTCTTCTTTTTAGAGGACGGTTTGGTGTTATCCTGTGGCTTCTTCTGTAATGTATTTACTCAATCTCCCATTGATGGTTATTTAGGATATTTTCAGTTGTTGTTATTATAAGCAATATTGCAATGAACATCCCTGAATACATATCTTGGTTGCAGCAATTTGGTTGTCTCTTTCAGCACATGACAAAAAATCAACTAAACCTTCCCAGCGAGCAATCCAGGAGGATGCATGAGACCTGAAAAGGGCATCAGGGACGTATCCTTTCATTGAGCCATGCAGGCTTCTGTTCATAAAAGGACAACATGTAAATCAAGAGGAATTTTTGAAGTGATTCATTTCAAGGTCAAATAGATTCTTCTTAATGAAAGACGCAACATTCATCTCTCCCGGCCCTCTAGGAGACAAGTGATTTTCTGTGAAATAAAGGCAGAATTCAAAAGGAGGGGTTCTGAAGTTGGTCCATTTTTTTCTAATTTAGCTCCAGCGCCATGACTAACACAGCCTGACATTCCTCAAGATTGTCAATCACCAACTCCTGGGTGCTCTCACAGCCTTTGGTTCACACCTCAATTTAGCACTTTTTCCACGAGAGCATGACGATTGATTTGTTTACCCATTTCCTAGGCAGGATTCTGAGCTCCTCAAAAGCAGGGAGCTCCTTTTCCATTATTGTATCTCAGTGTCTAATACAGAGTGGATACTCAATAAGTATTTGTTGCATGGATGAATGCAGGAATGAGTGAATAAATGAGAAGCTACTCAACAAAACTATTTTCAGTACTACTGGAAAGGATTTGGGGGAAAGAGCTCTAAAAAAAAAAAGAAAGAAAAAAGAAAAAGAAAAAAAACTATTACTATCAAATTATCACTGCATCTCATAAAATGTAGGGAATATGCTGGAGAATAATACAGACTGTTTCTAGTACAAATTTCATTTCCTTCCACCTATCTCCACCTTTCCTTTCACCTATTTTTCTCCTCTGAAAATGGAACTCAGTGAAAATCATCTAACAGAACTACTGAAAGTACCACTTTGAAAACTTGGAAGATTTTAAGAGGTACAGGGTTCCATATTCTTCAATATATATTCATTTTACAGCATAAAATTTTCTCTATACAATTCTATATATGATACATATATGACTGACACACCACACCCATGATTTCAGACATTATTTCTTAGAAGAAGTAAAAGTCTGTCAAAGAAATATATTACACAAATTGTAGCACAAAGGGTACAGAGAAACAGCATCCATTGGGAAGATGGAATTTGAATGGCTGACATTTGGAAACAGGGCATGTGGCTTAGCAAGACTGCTTTAAAGTAGGAAACAAGCTAGCAGAAGTTAATAATCAGAACAAAAGATGCTGTGTGAATGCAGTGTACCAGGACAGCCTTAATACTCTGTCAACAGCCTTCAGGTACATGTATTGTCATTGTGGTTAGCAAGTCATTTTCAAAATCACACTTGCTCCACTGTACGCCCTGCCAAACAAAAAATACAACTCGTCCTGTTCCTCTCCTTAATACAAACAATCTTCAAAACTGCTGTTCCTGAAAAACAGGATTTGAATCAGGGTAAACCTACCGAGAACTCTCCCTGGACCTTATCTTCAGCAAAGCATATTATCAGTAAGCAGGAAATGCAGTTTGTCTCATATTATCTATAATACAAAAGACAGTCCTTGATTTTAACAGGGTACCACTGCCAACATGGGCCCCACTGGGTGAGAAGCAGATGCAGTGATTTCTCTATTTGTATGGGCAAAATGGATCCCCAGGGGGAAGTACAGGCAACTGGCATGCCTTCCTCAGGCTGCCCCATGGAGGGTCCTCCTTAGCCACTCTGGTGAAAATCACAGCAAGAGATGTGAGCCCATGGGAAGCATAGCAGCAGTCCGACCTATGTCCATGGAGCTGCTGATAGTTAGGTACCAAAGCATCTGCTCAGTCACACATGTATGTGGTGAAAGATCATTGTTAGCATTCACATGTACTCAGGGGGCCATGCATGACTAACAGGAACAAGGTCAGGAGAGTGACCTGGATAGGGACAGACTACAACCCAGTCATTCAAGGGTTGGCTATAGAAGTGGGGCTTCTTTGGCCTGGGGATTGGAGAGGGAGCCTGGGAGAGCATGGTTGGTCACTTTCCACACACTGGAGTGGCTACTCAGAGGGAAAGAAATCAGATCCACTAAGAGCTCAGACTCTGGAGTCAGGTGAAATGGAGTTGGTTTGAATCCCAGCTTTGACATGCACTGTTCTGTGACCTTGGAGAATCACTCAGACTCCCTTGGTTTTAATTTGCTCATCTGTAAAATGGGGACAATCGTAATTACCTTATAGAGTTCTGGTGAATTAGATAATATCTACAATTAAACCCCTAACACAATGCTTCAATTGCCATCTTCTAGTAATTGTTACTGTAATGTATAGGTTGGACAAGATTCAAGGGACAAAATCATGAGATTGAATTTATTTTTGATTAGCTCTACCCCTAAAATCTGCTGTTATTTAGCAGACGGGTACCCCAGATAAAAATGCAGGTAGTCCAATGGCATTTTTAATCACTCTTAGAAAGCTTTGACATCACTCTCACTCAATATCAGATTTGATTTAGGAATTACCATAGCTAGTCTAGCAGGTAAACACAGTCCATTCTTCTGCAAAAGCCAAGGCCCTTACCCCCTCCAACACATCACCAGCTACAGCCAGCTACAGATGGCTGCCACTGAAGAAGGAGTGTGGTGGGCTTTAGCCTTTCTCTTTGCTTACTTCCTTCCTCTTCAGGTAGCTGCTGTGTGAGCTGTTCTAGTGTACGTGGGAGAGGTTGGAGAGTAAGAGGGATGAATGTATGTGAATTGCACTATCCTCTGATGGCTTCCTGTTCCCTGAGACTAGCAGGTATTTAATGTACACTCTATCTCTCACGAGCATAGTTATGGCTTCCCCTGCTAGGTGCCTCCACTGCAGTTCCCCTTGGCTTCTACCTTTCACATCGTCTACCCCTAGAGAAACAACCCAGCCTCTTCCAGTCGAAATCCCCTCACCCTGACATGCTGCCCTTCTTGGGCAGGATCCCTTTTAAATGACCCAAGTGACCCAAGGCCAGCACATACAAGTTCTGTATCTGGCTCCAGGACTCATACACTTATCCCATAAAAGGGAATACAGTCACGCCCAGGCACAGCCTTCTCCTTCACAGACTGCTTGAGTGTTCTCAGGTGTCAGTCCAGCCTCAACAACCACAGCTTTAATTTCTCCCTAGGAGGTACACCGAAGACCTTCTTGTTAGATTTGAGGTGGTGGGGAGGAGCTGGGAATCCAAGTACAGCATTTTTAAGAAAATCTTTACAAAACCATCTTTTCGTTGTTTTTTTTTTTAATTACTCCTCCATGTGAGTGGGAGGTTTAACGGTTATCCAACTGATTTTTGGTTATCCACTTTGAAATACTGCATATGGTCCAGCCCTTCCTTTGACATACAGCATCAGTTGCATCCTGATGCCTCAGAAGAAGAGTTCAATTTTGTGTCCTGTTAATGATCATAATTTCTATTCTCTGTAGAGGATTATATTAAATTATATTAGATTGCCTATGTGGCTTCAGATTCATTGATGTTTCTTTTTATTTATTTATTTATTTATTTATTTATTTATTTATTTATTTATTTTAGAGACAGGATCTTGCCTATTGCCCAGGCTGAAATACATGAAAACAATAATAGCTTACTACAGCCTTGACATCCTGGGCTCAAGTGATCCTCCCACCTCAGCCTCCCAAGTAGCTTGGACTAACAAGTGTGTGCCACCATGCGTGTTAATTTTTAAACTTTTTTGTAGGGATGGTGGCTTACTATGTTCCCAGGCTGGTCTTGAACTCCCGGCCTCAAGTGATCCTCCCACTTCAACCTCCCAAAGCACTGAGATTACAGGCACCTTAGACATGTTTAACTCATGCTACTCTTTTAAAAGAACATTTATTAGAGTTTATTTTTACATAAAAGTTTAAATAATAAATGGTTTCCACTTGAGTCAATCTATTGCAGTTGAGAATTTAGATAGTAATTCTAGGTACTTACTGTTTTTGCTGCCAGGAATGATTTCCTCTGACTTCCCCCAGATCTTATCATAGCCTGAGCATGGCTGGCTTGCTGTTATTCAGCTCCCAACTCAACTATCAGAGAGGCCTGGACTGATGGTGTCAATTTTTTGCAAAAAACACTCACTTCCATGTACTGTCCCCATGAATGGAGTGTAATTCCCCACCCCACTGACGCTGAGGTTGGCCATGTGACCCTCTCTGGCCAATGGGACATCAGCAGACATGATGCCAGCAAAGGTTTTCAATAGGCTCCAGCAGTTTGGCTTGAATCCTTAGCACTCTGTGATCTCTTTCTTGATCTGCCATGAAAAGGGCCTCCCTGAGCAGCTGCTGAGCTTTCAGCCCCCACAGTGAACAAATGCAGAGCAGATCTGAGTTTAGCCTGTAACCTATAAGCACAGATGACCCACAGCTCAAAACAGGGCTGGTCAGCCAAGCCCAACCTAAATTATCTGAGCCACAGTTGACCTGCAGAATTCAGCCTGATAATAAATGCTTGTCGAAAGGCACTATGTTTGGCGATGTTTTTTGTGGGTGGTGATGTTGTTTATGTAGTATTTAAGGAGTACTAGCTACTATGCTATCTAAAGTGGCCTTCTCCTGTTAATCATTAACAACCTTTTAATTTTTCTTAGCTCTTAGATTTTTCTGGAATTACCTTTTGTATATTTTGTTATTACTATTTGTTTCCTCACTAGATTTAACTTTCTGAGAGTTGGGATCTGGCCAGTCTAATAGAGAGTATTATATTGCCTGGCACACAGTAGCCTTTAATAAGTATTTGTTGAATAAAGAAGAGAATAGTTTGACAATTTTCAAAAAGCAAAATGGTCCAAAATGAAAGTTTAAGTTTCTCTCCCGGCAGTCTCTTTTCAAAAAATTCTTATTTATCCTTCCAAAAGAATAAAAAAGTCTGTCTACACGTATAGCACAGGAGAAAGTGACAGAGAGCGGGGAGAGGGAAAGAGAGAGAGAGAGAGAGGTGTATAATTGAAGCAGGGAGAGAATGAGAGATGTTTACAGTTCTTACAGGGTTTGGAGGGGAGTCATTGTTTTTTATACCCAAATAATCACACTATTCACTGTGTTCTTCACATTGTTATTGTTTCAGCTTAAAATGTATATTGGAGAAATTCCAATATCAACATATACGTTCATTCACATCAATGGTTCAATAATACCCCATTCTATGATATAATACCTTTATGCAGCCACAAGCTTTTTGATGGCACTTTAGTTTTTTCTAGTTCTGTTTGCTTTTGCTATTACAAATGATGTGTCTGAAAACATCCGTATATTTTTCTCTTGAATGTATCTCATCCCATCAGACATTCTCAAACTCTGATCTTGAGAGAGGAATGCCCAACTTGTTGGGAGCATTTAACTCTTACTCCCTACTAATAAAGGAGATTTTTATAAAGCTTGACTCTCTACAACTTAGTTAACAGAATAATATTCTTTACTTTCCATTACTATTATAATACTATTTTAGAATACTGAATATGCTTTATTTTTCAATTGGTAGCCCCTCTGCCCTCTCACCTTCTGTTTCCCAAATTCAGATAACATGTTCTCTAAGAGGTCAGCCTCTCTGGTTAAGAATCACTTTTCTAAGACATCGGATTTCATTATAATTCCTTTATCCCTGAAACTAGAAAATTCAGTACTATCATGTCTTCAAAGAGCAAGATGATCAAAAACTGGGGCAAGTTACAATGGTTTTAATCCCAATAACAAGGGAGTTCAATTGAAGAATTAAATTAAAACAAAAGAAACAACTGTACTACCTTGGAATAAAAGTGAAGCATCATTCAAAGATTTCTGCTCTAAGCATATTATCTTTTCAGTAGCAGTGATCCAAGGCTAGAATGCCAATTGAGGAGTGGGGAAAGAAGATACCCCATAGAAGCAATGTCCATTCCCCTTTGATGTGCTCCTGACTATATGCTAGCTGACTTAACCTACCCAGGGTACCCCTGATTCCTAGGTAATACATGTTGCTATTCTTAGTTTGGAAACACAAGAAATAAGGAATTAAGTATTAGAAGAACTGCCATACTACAGTGAATTGTATTATGATACACAGGTATGTTTCAGTAAAGTGAAATAGGACACTACTGGAGAGGCAACTTTGTTTAATGAAAATAGTTCTAGATTGAAAAAACTAGGTCAGGGTCCCAGCTGGGCCAGCTGCTGGGTGACCCTGCACCCTGGGTGACCCTGGATGAATCACTTACATTATATGTAGATTAGGAGCATTAATACATGCACTAGGTCCCTCACAAGCCTGTGGTTAAGAACAAACCTTTAGAGCTGCCATGAAGGTTAAATGAGTGCCTGGCACATAGGAAGTGCTAAATAGGTGACAGCTATTGCTATTGCTATTATTATTAAAATATGGAAAGGTACACTGCAAACTGTAAAGCAAGAAAGATGTCACAGTTATTATTATCAGGGAGCAATTTTAGAAAAAGTCAAAGATGCTATTGCTGTTTTCCAAGATGGTTAGCAGAGAGTTCTGAGAATCATAGAAATTTTTATTGTAAGATGCATTAAGCATAATTTCATTCAGATGTCTTTTTTTTCAGATAGATAACCTAAATTTCAGTTGTGATCTGTCTGACATCACATGCTCAAGCTGGCCAGCATTCATTCACAGCTGTCAGGTCTTGTATGTGTTTTATCCCTCCTCAACCAGCCTGGGAAAGGGTGGGTGGGAGTAGTCAGAAAAAGAACAAATAGTATAATTGTATAATGACATTTAGCATGGGCTTCAGAATCAAACAGAAGCATCATGTCATTCCAGTGCAGCCACTTAGTGGCTGCCGGGACTTTCAAAAAATAACTACTTTCTTGAGTTTCAAGTATATATTTGTAAAGAAGAGATAATAATGATAATAATATTTATCTTACAGAATAGCATGAAGTGAGAAATGTACTTAGCACACTTTTTTGGCATCTAGTAAGGGCTCAAAAGTTGGCAGACATAACAATGATGGTGGGTGAGGACAACAATGAGGGTGATGGAGAGGGGGATGAGGATGATGGAGAAGGTGATGGAGATGGTGATGGAGATGATGATAGAGAAGATGATGGAGAGGGTGATGGTGAGGAGGATGGAGAGACTGATGGAGAGGGTGATAGAGAGCATGATGGTGAGGATGATGGAGAAGGTGATGGGGATGGTGATGGAGATGATGATAAAGAAGATGATGGAGAGGGCGATGGTGAGGAGGATGGAGAGGGTAATGTAAATGTTAATGGAGACAGTGATGGTGAGGATGATGGAGAGGATGATGAATAGGGTGATGGAAAGGGTGACGGTGAGGGTGATGATAACAATGGTGAAATAAACAGCTCAAAAAAGATTATGATGATGGTAAGGATAATAAAATCTGCTTGTGGATCTGTTTCCTGGAAGTTGCTGTGACATAAGCTAACCCGATCAAATGTATATGCAGAAATGAGACATGAGTTACTTCGTAGAAAATTTCTCTTGCATCCTGGCACCAGAGTTAATGGCTCAGAAGCTGTTCAACCTAACAGATTTGATAACAGCTGAGAAGGAAGTGATAGTAACTAAGATTTGGAGGTCAACACAGAGCTACGAGTTGCAACAAGATGACCTGTCCACTGGATGCAGGAGAAAAGAATGGAAAGATGTCTCAAAATGTAGCACTTTATTAATCAATAATAAATTTGGTCATTTACTTCCTGTTGGTGAACATCTCACCATGATTACTCTCTTCAGTGAAATATGCACACTACTGACATGGATTCAAAGAAGAGGGTGTGGACTTGCCCGTGTGCTGTCTTGTACACAAGACCTGTGCAGCAGTGTTTAAAGATGTTTCTGGGATTTCAAGCACAGTATCACTGCTTGTAACCCCAGAAATATCTTTTCAAAAAAGTCTTAAATAATTAATAAATATAAATGGTTACTCTGCATCAATATCACCTATGTAGAGTGTTACATTTCAGAAAGAAGAAGAGAAAATAAAGATAGGAATGCAATGAATAAGCAATAGAGAGAAACAAGGGGAGAGAGAGAAGGGGATGGTGCATGAAATTCACTTGTAACACTGTAATGTTCTACATTTTACATAACTGAAATGTTAATTTTAGCCCCTTAGCTATGACACTGAAAACATTTGCTCAACCAAGGCTAATGTCTAAATGCAGTGCAAATTTATTACAACAGTGTTTGAAACAAATTGGAAGCTTCATCAGATCTTGAAAAGTTGGGCCAGGTGTGGTGGCTCAAGGCTATAATCCTAGTACTTTGGGAGGCTAAGGCAGGAGGATCACTTGAGCCCAGGAATTGGAGACCAGCCTGGGTAATATGGCACGATCTTGCCTCTAAAAAAAAAAATCTTAAAAATCTTTTTAATTACAGAATGATACATCAACCTCATGACTAAATATCATGGTAAACTGACCACCAACTTCCCTGAAGACAAGAAAGGCTTAAAATAGAAGGTGATTAGCCTTCCAGAATTGTTATATCCATAAAGAAGAAAGAAAGCCACAGTTAATCAGTCTAGGCCAGTGGTCCCCAAGCTTTTAGCACTAAGGACCAGTTTCATGGAAGACAATTTTTCCATGGACTGGGCTGGGTTGGGGTGGGTGGTGATTTGGGGATAAAAGTGTTCTACTTTAGATCATCAGGCATTAGATTCTCATAAGGAGCATGCAGTCTAGATCCCTCACATGTGCAGTTCACAATATAGTTCATGTTCCTACGAGAATGAAATGCCACTGCTGATCTGACAGGAGGTGGACTCAGGTGGTAATGCTTACTGGCTTATCACTCACCTCCTGCTATGCAGCCCAATTCCTGACAGGCCAAGGACTGGTACGGGTCCACTACCCTGGTCTAGGCCACATGAAATGTGAAACTAAACTTGCAAATTATCTTTTTTGCAAATTTCACTTATATAACATTATAAAACTTTCGATGACTTCAACCAACAATAACTTGGAAACAGAGACTATCCTTCCCTTCCCAAAAGCTTAGTGAGGGCAGTGGCAAGCATGTATCTGCAGAGCTGATGCAATCAGGATAATCACTTTGCCATGGCTGTTATAGCCTGGCTCTGCTCCTAACTCAGAATAAAACTAAACATGAAAAACTTCATTTTTTGTTTGTTTGTTTGATTTGTTTCCTTTTTTCACATGTTCTAAACATGGGGAACTTCAATTCAAGGTATCCACTAAGGAGACTGACTTACAACACGAGAGGAAGAGTTTATTAGTCCGTTTTCACACTGCTGACAAAGACATACCTAAGACTGGGTAATTACACAGGAAAGAGGTTTAATGGAGAACTCACAGTTCTGTGTGGCTGGGGAAGCCTCACAATCATGGCAGAAGGCAAGGAGAGCAAGTCACCTCTTACATGGATGCTGGCAGGCAAAGAGAGAGCTTGTGCAAGAAAACTCCCCCTTACAGCACCATCAAATCTCATGAGACTTATTCACTATCCCAAGAACAGCATAGGAAAGACTTGTCCCCATGATTCAATTATCTTCCACGGGTTCCCTCCCACAACATGTGGGAATTCAAGATGAGATTTGGGTGGGGACACAGCCAAACCATTATCATGGACTATTAAGAACCCTAGAAGCTATGCAAGTCCACACAGAGAGCTTGAGAGTACCCAAGGAACTCTGATCCTAAAGAAGTCCCACCAAACATCCTGTACAACCTGGGGCATGTCCCTTTCAGTTCTTAGCCTCAACCACAATAAGCAACAGGTAAGACAGGAGAGCACAGTAGCTGGGTGTCTATGTTTTGCTGTCAGAAACTCTTGTTTCTGAAACTGCTTTGTCAGTGAAACTGCTTTGTCACTTAGTAACTATTTATGACTAAACAAGTTATTTGAGTTCTCCAAGGCTCTGCCTTTCCATTTCCAAAGAAAATATCACCTGCCCCACTGAAAGTTATAAAGATTAAATGAGGTTTTATATATGCAAAGCATTTAGCCTATACCTGTTGCATGTGAAGATGGGTAAAATACTGCTTAATTTGCAGGGCTATAACAAGAATTAAATGAGTCAGAATATATGAAAATCACTTAGTGAAATGCCTGCCATATAGTACCTATTCAATAAATACTGGCTCATTGCTATTATAGATTAAGCCTTGAGGTCTCTGCCAGCTCTAGGCCTTCTATTATTCTATAAACCCTATCTCTTGTAACTTAAATTTAATGCCAGTTTCCAAGCCCAGCATGTTTGCTACTACCCTGCTCAGAAATTGAAAGAGAATATGCAACACCAGGGCAGAAGCCCCAGGGACAAGCCAAGTGGCAGCTATAGCCTCTTCCAGCATAGAGCCTGCCTGTGGTCCAAGGCTGATAGACTGGTATCATCCACTGCTTACCATGGAGAATACCTGATACAGACATACACCCAACCTTAGCATTTATCTCAGGAGCCTGAGACAAAATCAAAGTCTAAGGTGCTTTGAGAAGGGGTAGTTTGATGTCAAACCCATGTCACTGCTGTAGTTGACATCACCCACACATCAGTGTGTACAATTCATGCCAATTTCAATGTAAGCTTTCAGACTATTTGTGGTGCAGGTGATTGCCATTCCTTGGACAGCTTCTCAGGGAAGTGGTTAACATTCATGAGCCATACCTGCAAATCACCTTGCATTTCTCAGAAACCAGTAATGTTTTTATATCAATTCTAGCCACATGCAATTGCAACTGTGGCTGGGTAACAATGATAAAAACAACAGCTAATGTTTATTGAATGGTTCACCATGTGCTAGGGACTGTACTGAACACTTTGTAAACATAATCTCACTGAATCCCTACAACAACTCTAGGGATGGTCCTTGAAAGTAACCAGGCTTTGTGTGACATTCACAGAAGATCTCTTTTTTTGGCCAAGCTACCAACAATTTGGGGGATGTGATGATAAGAGGAAGAAAGATCAAGTTATAGAATAAAAATAGTCTGCTATCCAGCAACAAGGCAGAAAGTCTTTTTTTAAAAAAAAAAA
>CAUYQU010105016.1:0-36484 GCA_963574635.1 Cheracebus regulus
CCACCCCAGCCCCCCCCTCCCCGCCCCCCCTCTTTCTTTATATTGCTCTTTCCCCCGTGCCCCCCCCCCCGCCCCTCGTACCGTGTGTGGCGGGGGGGGGGGGGGGGGGCGGGGGGCGGCCCCCCCCCGCTCCATGTTGCCCAGACTGGTCTCAAATTCCTGAGCTCAAGTGATCCACCTGCCTCAGTCTCTCAAAGTGCTGAGATTACAGGTGTGAGCCACTGTGCCCAGCCAATGTTTAAATCTTTATATGAATATCTACTAACTTCTAAAACAATTTACCAAAGTATAATGAACCACACATCAACATCATCATTATAAGAAAGTTATGTGATAAGCGCTATGCTAAATATTTCACATGAATTATATAAATTAATTCTAAAAATAAACCTATGAGACAGAAACTAATATTATCACATTTACAAAAAGGAACTTGAAGCCCAGAGAGGTTACCTAAATCACTCAAGATTATAAAGCTGTTAAGTGATAGAGCCATATATCATTTAATTGAATCCAAAATACTATCTAACTGTATGATGTGCCAATATTCCAAGTATAACTAAGAAGGAAAAAAACATTGCCAGTTAAACTGACACACCTATTCATTGTAATTAAACATTCCCATTTCAGAAATGTTAAAAATGTGAAAATATGTGTAAAAATAAACAAATACAATAGGTAAATAATATATAGAAAACTACCATATTGATTTATTCCCTATTTACTACCTGAGGAAATATAATCAATGACTCTTACCTTTGGCAAACATAGGCAGAATATCTGGGCTTCCCCAGCTCCATGTGTATTTACTTTCATTAAAAAGAGAATCAAATTCTACAGGATTTTCCTTCCATCCTTCAGAAAGAAAGAAAGCAAGAATACTAATATACACATGGTACAATAAGCCCTTAAAGAAGTATTCTTCAAATAATAATTACATTAGTCAGAGAACTAATTTTCACTTAGGGACTAATTTTCACTTAGGGACATAATTCAGTGGTAAAGCAGTAATATTTATTTGACAAATTTTTCATTTAATAAGATTGTCCAAACAGACAATACCTTTGGCAACTGCACTGACATCTTCATAAAACCCAGCTATCAGGGCTACATGACCTGGCCGAGATTCTGTTGGTACACGTGTATGAGATATGCCCCAGCTGCCTTCATGCATTATTATATTCCTAAAATATATTAAAGACCAACAGTTAACATAGACTGTGATTAGATACTCTCACATAAAGCTTTAGAAAAATAAGATAATTATCAAAAGCAAAAAGTTCAATCAAAACTTAGGAAGGAAAGGAACCTTTCAAATCCCAGCTGAACCTACTCTGAGCATCTACCAGCTGAATGCAGCAGCATGAATTTGCTGATGTAAGACTAACAAAGAACCACTCAACCACTGCACAGTACCAAGAGACAAAATGCATGACTGTTGGTTTAAACCACAAAATATTGACATGGTTTGTTATACACAGATAAAACATATAATATTATTATATCAGTGTTAAATTGCATGAGGTGTGATGATAGTATTGTGGCTATTTAGGAGAAACATCTTGTTCTTAAGAGACACAGGCTGAAGTGTTTGGGATAAAGTTTCTTGCTTTCGAACTGTTAAGGAAAAAATAATTAAAACCAGGTACATAGGGGCAGAACAAGATGGCCAAATACGAACAGCTCTGGAGTATAGTTCCCAGTGAGAGCTGCACAGAAAGTGAGTTATCTCTCCATTTCCAAAAGAGGTGCACCCCAGCACTCCAGTTCAGATACTGCACCTCTCCCGCAGTTTTTACAGCCCACAGACCAGGAGATTCCGGGGCCTGAAAGCGCCATGAGTTTCCGGCACGGAAACAGCCAGCAGCACGGGTTTCCACACAAAACCTCACACAAATCTGGGTGGCCATTTCAACTGGCGCCTGGAACACCTGGGAGACAGAATCACCCATTCAACTGAAAAAGACGGGGCCGAAAGCAGGGAGCCAGGTGATCTGGCTTGGCAGGTCCCACCCCCACGAAGACCAGTAATCTGATATGCCTTGACTTGAGAGTTTCGCAGCCAAACGCAGCTGTACATGGGATGGTCTAGCTCTGGGCAGGGGGAGGGGCGTCCGCCATTACCAAGGCAGTCTGCCATTACCGAGGCACACCGCCACTACCAAGGCAGTTCTAACTGTACCTCTGTAAACAAAACCACAAGGAAGTTTACACAGTAGCTGGACAGGACCCGTGGCAGCTCAGCAACACCTCTGCTGGCAGACTGTGACTAGACTACCTCCTTGCTGGGCAGGGCATCTCTGAAAAAGGGCAGCAGTACATCAGGAACTTACAAATAAAGCCCCACCTTCCCAAGACAGAGCAGCTGGGAAAAGAGGCGGATATGAGTTCTGCTGCAGCAGACTTACACGTACCTGCCCAGCAGCTCTGAACGGAACAAAGGAGCTCCCGGCACAGTGCCTGAGCTGTGATAAGGGACAGACTGTCTCCTCATGCAGCTCCCTGACCTCCATATATCCAAAGAGGCACCTCATAAAGGAGAGCTCTGGCTGACATCTGGCAGGTATCCTTCTGGGACGAAGATAACAGAAGAAGAGACTGGCAGCAACCCTTGCTGTTCTGTAGCCCTCACAGGTGATTCCCAGGCAAACAGGGTCTGGAGTGGACCTCCAGCAATCCTGCAGCAAAGGAGCCTGACTCTTAGAAGGAAAATTAAAAAATAGAAACAAATAGCTTCAACGTCAACAAAAACAACGTCCACTCAGAGACCTCATCCAAAAGTCACCAACTACAAAGACCACAGGTGGATAAATCCACAAAGATGGGAAGAAACCAGCGCAAAAAGGATGAAAACATCAAAAACCAGAATGCCTCTCCTCCTCCAAGGGATCACAATTCCTCAACAGTAAGGGAACAAAGCTGGATGGAGAAAGAGTCTGATGAATTGATGGAAATAGGCTTCAGAAGGTGGATAGTAAAAAACTTCTCTGAGCTAAAATAACATGTTCTAACCCAATGCAAAAAAACAAAGAACCTTGAAAAAAGGTTAGACAAAATGTTAACTAGAATAACCAGCTTAGAGGAGAACAGAAACAACTTGATGGAGCTAAAAAACACAACATGAGAACTTCATGAAGCATACACAAATTTCAGTAGCCGAATCGATCAAGCAGAAGAAAGGATATCGGAGATTTAAGATCAACTCAATGAAATAAATGAGAAGGCAAGATTAGAAAAAAAAAAAGTGAAAAGAAATGAACAAACCCTCAAAGAAATATGGGATTATGTGAAAAGACCTAATCTATGTTTGATAGGTGTACCTGAATGTGGCGGGGAGGATGAATTCAAGCGGGAAAACACTTTTCAGGATATTATTCAGGAGAACTTCCCCAACCTAGCAAGGCAGGCCTACATTCAAGTCTAGGAGATACAGTGAACACCACAAAGATATTTCTCAAGAAGAGCAACCCCAAGGCACATCATCATCAGATTCACCAGGGTTGAAATGAAGGAAAAAACGCTAAGGGCAGCCAGAGAGAAAGGTTGGGTTACCCACAAAGGGAAGTCCATCAGACTCACAGCAGAGCTCTCGGCAGAAACCCTACAAGCCAGAAGAAAGTGGGGACCAATATCAACATCCTCAAAGAAAAGAACTTTGAACCCAGAATTTCATATCCGGCCAAACTAAGTTTCGTAAGTGAAGGAGAAATAAAATCCTTCATGGACAAGCAAATGCTGAGAGATTTAGTCACCACCAGGCCTGTCTTACAAGAGTTTCTGAAAGAACCACTAAACATGGAAAGGAACAGCCAGTACCAGTCACTCCAAAAACACACCAAATTGTAAAGACCATCGACACAATGAAGAAACTACGTCAACGAACGGGTGAAACAACCAGCTAGCATCAAAATGGCAGGATCAAATTCACACATAACAATATTAGCTTTAAATGTAAATGGGATAAATGCCCCAATCAAAAGACAAAGACTGGCACACCGGATAAAAACTGAAAAGCCATCAGTGTGCTGTATTCAGGAAACCCACCTCATGTGCAAGGACACACATAAGTTCAAAAAAAAGGGATGGAGGAAGATTTACCAAGCAAACGGAGAGCAAAAAAAAAAAAAAGGAGGAATTGCAATCCTAGTCTCTGATAAAGTGGACTTTAAACCAACAAAGATCAAAAGAGACAAAGAAGGACATTACTTAATGGTAAAAGGATCAATGCAACCAGAAGAGCTAACAATCCTAAATATATATGCACCCAATACAGAAGCACCCAGATACATAAAGCAAGTTCTTAATGACCTACAAAGAGATTTAGACATCCACACAATAATAGTGGGAGACTTTAACACTCCACTGTCAATATTAGACAAATCAATGAGACAAAATTAACAAGGATATCCAGGACTTGAAATCACATCTGGACCAAGCGGACCTAGTAGACATCTACAGAACTCTCCACCCCAAATATACAGAATATACATTCTTCTAAGCACTGCATCGCACCTACTCTAAAATTGACCACATAACTGTAAGTAAATCACTCCACAAATGCAAAAGAATGGAAATCATACCAGTCTCTCAGATCACAGTGCAATCAAATTTGAACTCAGGATTAAGAAATTAACTCAGAATCATGCAACTTCATGGAAACTGAACAACTGCCTCCTGAATGTTGACTGGATAAACAATGAGATGAAGGCAGAAATAAAGATGTTCTTCGAAACCAATGAGAATGAAGACACAACGTACCAGAATCTCTGGGACACATTTAAAGCACTGTCTAGAGGGAAATTTATAGCAATAAATGCCTATATGAGAAGCAAGGAAAATTCTAAAATCGACACCCACCCTATCATCAAAATTGAAAGAGCTAGAGGAGCAAGATCAAAAAAGCTAGCAGAAGACAAGAAATAACTAAGATCAGAGCAGAACTGAGGGAGACAGAGACACAAAAAACCCTTCAAAAAATCAATACATCCAAGAGCTGGTTTTTGTTAAAAAATTCAACAAAATAGATTATAAAAAAGAAAAGAGAGAAAAATCAAATAGATGCAATAAAAAATGATTAAGGGGAATATCACCACTGATTCCACAGAAATACAAACTACCATTAGAGATTACTATGCACATAACCCTGGAAGAAATGGATAAATTCCTGGACACTTGCACCCTCCCAAGACTAAACCAGGAAGAAACTGAAACCCTGAATAGTCCAATAAGGGCTGAAGTTGAGGCAGCAATTAATAGCCTACCAACCAAAAAAAGTCCAGGTCCAGATGGGTTCACAGCTGAATTCTACCAGTTGTACAAAAAGGAGCTGATACCACTTCTTCTGAAACTATTCCAAATAATACAAAAAGAGAGAATCCTTCTCAAATCATTTTATGAGACCAACATCATTCTGATACCAAAACCCGGCAGAGACTCAACAAAAAAAGAAAACTTCAGGCCAATATCCATGATGAATACAGATGCAAAAATCTTCAATAAAATAATGGCAAACCGATTGCAACGGCACATCAAAAAGCTTATCCATCACCATCAAGTGGGCTTCATCCTGGGGATGCAAGACTGGTTCAACACACACAAGTCTATAAACATAATTCAACACATAAACAGAACCAAAGACAAAAACCACATGATTATCTCAATAGATGCAAAGAAGGCCTTCTACAAAATTCAACAGCTCTTTATGCTAAAAACTCTCAATAAACTGGGTATCAGCAGAACACATCTCAAAATAATAAAAGGTATTCATGACAAACTCACAGCCCATATCATACTGAATGTGCAAAAACTGGGAGCATTCCCTTTGAAATCTGGCAGTAGGCAGGGATGCCCTCTTCTCACCATTCCTATTCAATATAGTACTAGAAGTTCTAGCCAGAGCAATCAGGCAAGAAAAAGAAATAAAGAGTATTCAATTAGGAAAGAAGGAAGTCAAATTGTCTCTATTTGCAGACAACATGATTGTATATTTAGAAGACCCCATCATCTCAGCCCGAAATCTCCTGAAAATGATAAGCAAATTCAGCAAAGTCTCAGGATACAAAATCAATGTGCAGAAATCACAAGCATTCCTACACACCAGCAACAGACTAACAGACAGCCAAATCAAGAGCAAATTCCCATTCACAATTGCTGCAAAGAGAATGAAATATCTAGGAATACAACTAACAAAGGATGTAAACAATCTCTTGAAGGAGAACTACAAATCACTGCTCAATGAAATAAGAGAGGACACAAACAGATGGTAAAACATTCCATGCTCATGGTTAGTTAGAATCAATTTGTGAAAATTGCCATACTGCCCAAAGTAATTTATAGATTCAATGCTATCCCCATCAAGCTACCAATGACCTTCTTCACACAGCTGGAAAAAACCACCTTAAACTTCATATGGAACCAAAAGAGAGCCCGCATAGCCAAGACAATCCTAAGCAAAAAGAACAAAGCTGGAGGCAACATGCTACCTAACTTCAAACTATACTACAAGGCTATAGTAATCAAAACAGCATGGTACTGGTACCAAAACAGAGATATAGACTAAACAGAGGTCTCAGAGGCAATGCCACACATCTACAACCATCTGATCTTTGACAAACCTGACAAAAACAAGCAATGGGGAAAGGATACCCTATTTAATAAATGGTATTGGGAAAACTGGCTAGCCATGTGCAGAAAGCAGAATCTGGACCCTTTCCTGACACCTTACATTAAAATTAACTCCAGATGGATTAAAGACTTAAACATAAGACCTAACACCATAAAAATCCTAGAAGAAAATCTAGGCAAAACCATTCAGGACATAGGCATAGGCAAGGACTTCATGACTAAAACACCAAAAGTAATGGCAACAAAAGCCAAAATAGACAAATGGGATCTAATTAAACTCCAGAGCTTCTGTAGAGCAAAAGAAACAATCATTAGAATGAACTGGCAAAAAACAGAATGGGAAAAAATTTTTGCAATCTACCCATCTGTCAAAGGGCTAATATCCAGAATCTACAAAGAACTAAAGCAGATTTATAAGAAACAAACAAACAAACCCATTCAAAAGTGGGTGAAGGATATGAACAGACACTTTACAAAAGAAGACATATATGAGGTCAACAAACATACGAAAAAATGCTCATCATCACTAGTCATTAGTAAAACGCAAATCAAAACCACATTGAGATACTATCTCATGTCCGTTAGAATGGCAATCATCAAAAAATCTGGAGACAACAGATGCTGGAGAGGATGTGAAGAAATAGGAACACTTTTACACTGTTGGTGGGAGTGTAAATTAGTTCAAGCATTGTGGAAGACAGTGTGGCAATTCTTCAAGGACCTAGAAATAGAAATTCCACTTGACCCAGCAATCCCATTACTGGGTATATACCCAAAGAATTCTAAATCATTCTATTATAAAGACACATGCATACATATGTTCATTGCGGCACTGTTTACAATAGCAAAGACCTGGAACCAACCCAAATGCCCACTGATGATAGATTCGGACAAGGAAAATGTGGCACATATATACCATGGAATACTATGCAGCTATAAAAAACGATGAGTTTGTGTCTGCTGTAGGGACATGGATGAATTTGGAAACCATTATTCTCAGCAAACTGACAGAGGAACAGAAAATCAAACACCGCATGTTCTCACTCATAGGCGGGTGTTGGACAATGAGAACTCATGGACACAGGGAGGGGAGCATCACACACTGGGGCTGTTGGAGGTGGCTAGGGAAGGGACAGCAGGGGTAGGGAGTTGGGGAAGAATAATATGGAGAGAAGAGCCAGATGTAGGTGACAGGGGGCAGGGATGGAGGCAGCAAACCACCTTGCCATGTAAGTACCTATGCAACAACCCTGCATGATCTGCACATGTACCCTAGAACCTAAAGTACAAAGAATAAAAAAATAAAAAAAATAAAAAAACTAGGTGTACATGGGCACCCCTGTGGTGGAGGTAGCAGAGGGGGCAGGAGAGAGTGAATGCAATTATGAAAAAAGGTTAAAATTATCAAACTAGGTTAAGGGTATACAGATGTTTATAATATAGTCCTTTCAACTTTTGTGTAGTTGAAAAATTCTTAAAATAAAAAACTAAGGGGAGGGGAAATGGCTACACTACTAATTTGGAGTTCCATTATATCCCCAAATTTCAGATTAAAACAGGCAAAAAGTTTCTTTTGCTAAAAGGTGTCAACATTATTTAAGTTCTATCACCGTGATTTGCAAAACCTAGGGAAGAAAGCAAAACTACAAGTGATGTATTACAGGTGAAAGGCCAGCAGAGCAGTAAGTTATAAAATAGTAAACTCATCAATAATATTTTTCAAGATAAATATCTGCCTCTCAATACATTCTGAAGAAAAATTTGTACTGGTGTCAGTTCTTTTATTATTGACTTACCTAATAATAAAAGCAGTTTTGGTGAAATACATACATAATAAGCAAACAGTTTCAAAAACACTGGACCAAATATAACAGATAAATAGTCTTCAACTTCTTGAGTTATATAATGAAAACTGGACTTAAACAGAAAGGGGAGGTATAAAGAAATGTGAATACTCTATTTAAAAGCATTAGTTTAAATCACATTTTTGAGAAACAAAACCTTTCAAAAACAAGCTTAGAAGCTAGAGGATTCCTGAAGTTGTAAATATACAGTGGCACACAACACAAAACATCAACTGTTTGAGCCCACAGGGTTTCCTTCATTAAGACCCAAAGGAGAAACAAGTGCCACCAGAAAAACCTGACTTTATTTTGCCCATATATTTTTATCCTCTTAATTTTGAAATGAAGTATATTTCTCTCTTTTCTTTGGCAACTAAGAAATTCACCCAAATATTTCAATTGTTGATAGAAATTTTTTACATATTTTTGTGTGCTGAACCTTGGTTTGATCTTATTTTCCCTCAATGTGTCCCTATTGACTGGAGTCACTCATTTATTTATTTTTATTCTTCAATATATTATGCATTTCTTTGAGTCATCATAAATTTATTTCTGAAAATTCAACACAACATTCAAGTTCATCCACTCTTCTAGCTGTCAACAAATATTTGTTAGTTGACCATTATATTATAGGAACTGGAGATAAAGTAGTGGATAAGTCCCAGCTCACATGGAACTTTCACTATGTTAAGTACTATAAACATAAAACAGAGTAAAGTGATAGGAGGTAATGATGACAGATGGGGATGGGGGAAGACAGAATATTTTAGAGAAATTTCCTCTTGAAATTGATTTTAATCTCTCCACAACACGATTAGAAGGCTTTTCAGGAGTTGCCTCTGATCAGAAAAAGAGCAATAGGTACCTTGTAAGTCTGAGAAGTTAAATATTTCTTTTTAATGCCACTTAATAGAAGCCAAAGTTACATTAAACAGGGATATAGATTTGGAATGGCTTTATCCTATTTTATAGAAGGTTGTGTCTTAATTTGAAGTCTATATTTTCTAGTTAAACATCACTGAAATTAGTAATTCATTGATATTTATGCTTGTGTTTATTTTATAAAATTAGGAGACTTTTTTAAGGAAAAAATAATATAGTGAGTCCTGAGCCAGATTAGGGAAATTAGGACAAGTTAGCTTAAGCAGCTAAGACCATCTACTTCAATTCACTGGTTATCAGCTTCAACAACAGTAGAAACAAAACCTAGGAGGAAATAAACTAGCATCTAGTGCTAACCCATAAGACAAAGGCAAATATACTAGTGTCCTATTCTCTTTCTCATCATTGCCCCATGTCCAGTGTGCAACAAACAGTAAGATATTTTGCAGTTTACTTAACTCAGAATAACATTTTAAGAGATGACTCTGTATCTGTTCACATTCTTACCTAATAAACGGTGCTCTAGAGTTTCCATTTTCATCTAATTCGTAAAGTGCATCTGCTCGAAGGCCATCAGCAACAAACAACACTAATCTTCTCGCTGGAGGAGGCAGTGGTGTAAACTGAGGAGTCATTCCATGAACCAGAGGAGATGTAAAATAAATGTCAAAGATGGAGGCAAAGAACACAAAATGTACAAGCAATCCCAAAGCAAAGAACAGCAGCATGTCCAGTGTAACCAATTAGTCTTCAAGAACAGCTGAAAGAGGGAACAACATTAAATTGAGGTAAATCTTGATGTGATCATATGTACTTTCACATATTTCACGTATATATTTTCACATATATTTTTAATTATTATATAACTCACAACTTTCATTTGTGGTGGTAACAATAAGCATTATTTAATAATACATAATACTGAAATCAAATACATAATGAAGTACATCCAAAGAAAAAGAAAAAGTTCAAATATAATAAATTTCATGTATTTTCACTAAACAACCTAATTGGGACAAATGGACTATAATGAATTTAAGTGCATAATAAGCTCATAAAAATTAACACAGGACCAAAGAACAGATAAAAAATTAAATCAGCCCTAAAAGGAGTTAGTGTTCAACCAAGTCAAATCCTACAGACAGAAAATACAATTCGTAAAACTCTTGGTTGTCCATATGACAATCATTGCTAATAAGGGATTTTTAATTATTTAAATAATTTATAATTATTTAGATGTGTGTGAATTGATTTAATTTATTTAAATGTTTGTGATTTTTTTTTTCTTCCTACTTTGGTAATCAGCTCAGGGGTATTCTGGCTCTCTTGACTATTATTACATTGAGCAGGAAACAGGCATTCTATCACATTTGGCAGAATCATATGAAGCTAACTTTCATCTGTGCTTCAGAAAATTTGTACTTACTAAAAAACATTTTATTTTAGTTCCCTAAATCAGTCAAAGAGGTTACATTTTATCCATTTAATAAAAATGTTTTGTGCACACATCACATGCATAATTGGGTGCTGGGGTACTAGAGAGAGTATCAAGTTCTCTGTAAGTTCATCACAGAGCTGATGAACTTACAAATACATAAGGAAGAAAAAGCAATATAAAACATTTAAATTATACTGTAAAGGAATATACCATTAAACTGCCAAGATCAAACTGAACATGAGTTGCTTTCCAAGCCAGTCTGTAATTTGCTATTGTTGGTGAATCTCTGCAGATCAAGAGAAAAAAAAAAGTATTGGAACTTGTCTTACTTGTAATATAATAGCATTAGTTACATATAGTGATCCTAGGCTGAAAAACACCAAGGATGAGGTAATTTTAACTACAGATACATCTTATTGTTCTTGGCATGAAGAATCACATCATGGAAATAAAGGATGGCAAAATACCTTGCAAAAACAAATGAAACATTGGAAAAATACTCATTAAAGTCAAGCAGATTATAAAAAAGAAAACACAATAGAGCAAAAGGTCAAATTACAAGCCACTGATTTTCTGAGAACCAAGGGTCAACTAAATATCAGAGATAATCTACAAGTACAAAAATTCTTTAGTGAGTAGATGCTATTTTGCATCTCATAGCTAACTGACAATCTTTACTTGTCATATAGCATATTCCCTCCCCTCTTTGATGCTACTACAAATCAACTTTCCATTTTCTGATGCAGTTTAGAATAATAATCACTTTCCTTAATTTCATGTAAAGTAAATTTCATGTATTTTCACTAAACAACCTAATGAACATTAAATGCTAAATTATCAATGTGAATGTAAAATAATTTTCAATATATGTGTTATTTCCTTAAATATAATTCTTAATGTAGAATCAAAGGTTCAAAGATTGTGAAAAAATTATTCAACTTACCAAACCAATTTACAATTCCATTAGAAATGTGTAAATAACTGTAAAGTACCCAAATCTGAAAGTTTTGAACTTTAACAGTAATCTTTTTAGTGCATCAGTAATATTACAGTACTTTAAATTTATGTCCATTTTTATTTGCTTGTCTGCTAGCCAGTAAGGGTGTGTACTGATTTCCCAGTTACAGTTCTTCATGACTTGCTCTTTTGATTACTACAGTAGAGTTCTTTTAGACATTGGACGTTTTCTACTCTAGAGACAACACAGAAGTCCCAGTGAAAAAAGGACTATGGTGCACCTAATAATAAACCTGACCTAGTTGTATTTTCCTGTTGAAGATAACCTTTATTATGTTATTTTCAAAGCCAATATTTGCACGGTGTTCTGGTCCCTGAAAAAACCTAGATTAGTTACCTTTGTAGCACACGGGATTTTCTGTTTCCAATTTTGCTTCAGGAGCATTTTGTTGGGCTGACTACTTAAAATTCCTTCATAGAATCTGAAGAAGAAGAAATGCAAAAATATCTATATTCTAAATTTACCCTCCAGGTTTATCGTCATCTGTTCAAAAAGATTTAGCTTTTAAGGAATATCTATGTTTAAAGTTATAGGTCTCCATAAGGCTACATACAACTTATCTCACTTTGCCCAGAACTGAGACATAATACCTTTCCTAGAACATAAAACGTTCTGGGTTTTGGGATTTTTTTTTTAATTGTTAAAAAATTCACATTACATTTATCATTTTACACATTTTAAAGTAAACACTTCAGTAGTGTTAAATATATTCACAGTATTGTACAACCAAGCTCCAGAACTTTTCATCTTATAAAACTCTCCCAAAGTTGCTGGGATTACAGGTGTGAGCCACTGTGCCCAGCCATGTTTAACTTTTTCAGAAACTGACAAACTTGTTGCTTTCCAAATAGTTGTACCATTTTACATTCCTACCAGCAGCATATGAGAGTTCCAGTGTCTCTAATCCTCAGCAACACCTGGCATTGTCAATCTTTTACACTTTATCTGAAGTTTGTTGTAATTTTAATATAATTTCCCTAATGATTAATGTTATTGAGTCTCTTTCCATAGGCTTACCTACCATTTGTATGGATTTAATTTTTTAATTAGATTGTCTTCTTGTTATGGAATCATAATGGTTTTTAATATATTCTAGATGCAGGCATACCACATTTTATTGTGCTTTACTTTATTGCTCTTTGCAGATTTATTTTTACAAATTGACAGTTTGAGGCAACCCAGCATTAAGTAAGTATATTGGTGCCATTTTCCCAACAGTATCTGCTCACTTGATGTCTCTGTGTCATATTTTGTAATTCTTGCAATATTTCAAGCCTTTTCATTACTATTATCAGTTATGTTGATCTATGATCAGTGATCTTTGATGTTATGATTATAATTGTTTTGAAACAATTACATATACAACAGCAAACTTAATAAATGTGTGTGTTCTGACTGTTCTACCAACTGGTCATCTCCCATCTCTCTCCCTCTCCTTGGACCTTGCTATTCCAAAGCACAACTAAATTGAAATTAGGCCAGTTAATAACCCTACAATGGCCACCTAAATGTTCAAGTGAAAAAAAGAGTCACGTGTCTCTCATTTTAACTCAAAAGTTAGAGATGATTAAGCTTAGTGAAGAAGGCATTTTGAAAGCCAAGATAGGCTGATAGCTAGGCCTCTTGTTCCAAATAGTTATCCAGTTTGTAAATGCAAAGGAAAGTTCTTGAAGAAAATTAAAAGTGCTACTCCACTGACTACATGAATGATAATAAAGTGAAACAGTTTTATTGCTGATATGAAGAAAATGTGAGTGGTCTGTTTAGAAAATCAAACCAGCCACATTTCCTGAAGCCAAAGCCTAATTTAGAGTAAGACCCTACCTCTCTTCAATTCTATTAAGGCTGAGAGAAGTAAGGAAGCTGCAGAAGAAATGTCAGTATCTATAAAAAAAAGCATGATGACATTCTGTTTGGAGCAGAGTCAAATCCATAGACCAACTGGGGAAGAACTGATAACAATATTTAGTCTCTCTGTCCAGGAATACAGTGTAACTCTCCATTTATTTAGGTCTTCTTTAATTTCCCTAATTAAAGAATAAAGGATCTGCAGTTTCAAATGCATAGGTCTTGTACGTAATTTTTAAATCCCATCTTTACAAATTTCATTTTTGGTACTATTGTACTGTTATTTTTTATTTCAATCTCTCCTTGTTAATTCTTAAATCAACATTGATTTTTCTATATTGACCGTGTATCGTGCAACACTGATCAACTGTTATGGTGGCTTTTGTGTATATGCTTTTAACTTTACATCCTTTAGCATAAGAAATAATTATGTTGCCTATGAATAAAGACAGTTGTACTTCTTGTCAATCTTTATGTATTTTATTTACATCTTATGCATTTTGTATTATCTAGGATCTCCAGTATGATGTTGAATAGAAATGGTTACAGCCAAAATCCCTGCCTTGTTTCCAATATTAGGATGAAAGCTGTCGCTTTTCCAGGTTTTTGTAGATTCTCTCAGTTAGGCTGAGGAAGTTTCATTTTACTCCTAATATGCTGACAGCTTTAAATCATGAATGGATGTTGGATTTTGTTAAATACTTTTTGTTGCATCTACTGAGATAATTATGACCATCCAATTTTTCTATTTTGGCCTGTTAATATGGTAAATGACATTGATCAACTTTCAAATGTTAAAAGCATCTTACATTCCCAGAATAAACCCCACTTAGTCATTAAGTATCATTCTTTCTGTATACTGTTGGTCTTAGTTAAAATTTTTCCATTTTTTACAGCAAAGTTTATGAAAGATATGAGATGGGAATTTCCTTTTCTTATATCTTTCTCTGGTTTTGGTATTAGACAATGAGTTGGGAAATGCTGTTCCTTCTTGTACTTTTTGGAAGAATTTGTATAAAATCTGTATTATTTCTTCCTTTATTGAGTAACAAAATTCACCAATGAAACCACTGTTTTGAGGTTTTTTTGTGGCAAGGTTTTTAACTAAAAATGTAAGGTCTTCATATATATAGATATAGATACATACATACACACACACACACACACACACACACACATACACACAGATACTCAGATTATCTATCACTCCTTGAGTAAGCTTTAGTAATTTTTAAGGAATTTATCTATTTGTCTGTTTCATCTAAATTGTCAAATTCACTGACTAAAATTGTCCATAATATTTACCTATTATTCTTTTTTTTTTTCCTGTCCTGCAGTCCGGGACCCAGTCTAGGGTCAAGTACCACATTTAGTTATTCAAAGTAAGTCATTTTTCAAGTACTTAATTCCTTTTAGTTAGATCTTAAACTCTATCCAGAGGTAAAGTATATATGGAATATTCAGATTCACAGATGTTTATTTTGATTTAAACACCTCCTCTTTATCATGGAAATAAATCTTAGTACTCTTCTTAATGTACTTGTAAGTTAAGTACATTAAGATGTATTTGTAAACGTGCGTTTGCATTTACAAATAACTCCCTGGGCTTATGTTCTTTCTTGTCCCATTTGCCACTGCACAGCTTTGCTAAGTTAACTATCAGAGTTACTAAATCATAAATTTTCCAAGGTTTATTGAAGTAACAAAACATTTTATTTGAGAACTTTGACCAACTTAAAGTTGTAATAGCCAACATAAAAATATAGCTTTGTTACATAATTAAGAGTGAGATTCTAGTAAAGTCACTGTTATTGTTTCCTTATCCATAAAAAAGGATACCATCAGCCCTACTCCATTACAGTATTGTGAGAAATAGACTGGTACACTGGCTCACACCTGTAATCCCAGCACTTCGGGAGGCCAAGGCGGGCAGATCACAAGTTCAGGAGATCAAGATCATCCTGGCCAATATGGTGAAATCCCATCTCTACTAAAAATACAAAAATTAGCCAGGTGTGGAGATGTGTGCCTGTAGTCCCAGCTACTTAGGAGGCTGAGGCAGGAGAATCACTTGAACCTAGGAGGCAGAGGCTGCAGTGAGCCAAGATGGAGCCACTGCACTCCAGCCTGGGCAACAGAGCGAGACTCTGTCTCAAAACAAACAAACAAAAAGAAGTATTGTGGGAAATAAGTAGACTCCCCAGTGATACCATACAAACATAAAATATTAGCAGTACTAAAAATAACTAGATTGTGAAGCAACCCAACTCATATTTTTTAAATCTAACTGTAAATGGTTGACTTTACATTATTCTGAAGAAAGCAATAGAAAAGACAAAGATATATTTTCCTGTCAAATCGGTAATTAAGATTGAGACTTCTTATTGGTGATCCAAATCATGAAAATAAACTCTGTAAATAACAAGGATTTTGACAATAACTCTATTCAGCCATTTATTAGGCTGTGGTCTACAAAATTTTAAAAGGCAATTTCGTGTTTATTTTGTTCATTAATTTATTTTTAAGACAGTGGTCTCACTCTGCCACCCAGGCTGCATTTCAGCGGCACAACTTCTGAGTCTCAGACAACTCGATCCCAAGTAGCTGGAATCACAGGGTGTGCAACTACACCTGGCTAATTTTATTTTATGTTTTGTAGAGACCAATCTCACTATGTCACCCAGGTTGGTCTTGAACTCCTGGGCCGAAGCAATCCTCTCACCTCAGCCTCCCAAAAAGTCCTGGGATTACATATGTAAGCCACCGCACCTGGCCTTGGTGTCTATTTTGGATGGGCTTGGATATCATGTCCTTAGCAGATTCTGGCATTAGGTATATTACTAAAATTACCTGAACTTTGTATCTCTTACCTGTAAAATGCAGATAATACCAATTTACTACAAAAATGGTTGTGAGGATTAGAATAAACATACGTCAAGTACCTAGCCCAACACTTGGTACTCAATAAATGATAACACTTCAGTTTTGTTTCACAAAGACAAACTAAACATTATGAAACAGGAATAGTCATATGGTCACTAAATTCTGGCAATTCAACCTCTTAATTAATTCTCTCCCTTCATCCTTTTCAACTGGAACACAATGAAGAGCAACAAATAGAGTGCAAAAGCTAAAATGCCATCCATAATTTCACTATTAAAACTGATCATTTCTCATCTTCCCATTGTCTACCTTAGAAACACTTCCACAGTAGCTTAGTTCACTGCTGTAATTATTTATTTTTTCAGTTTTCCATACTAAATTATATGATCTTTTAGGCACAGTCTCAGTCACTTCTATATTCACAACATTCTTCCACCTGTGACTGATCCATTAATAGCTTCTTAGTAAATGTTTGTTGCCTATATGAAGAAACGATATATTAGAAAGCAAAGGCAACTGAGTCAAACTTTGATTTTACAAAAGAAGAAGCTGAAGGCCAGAGACATGAAGTGAGGTCTCGGCTCATACTGTTATTTAATACGCAGGAATAAACATCTAATTAGGTAAGTTGAACAAGTAAACAATTACAAAGACTTAAGTACCATCATAGATGCATTTACTCTTAACCATTGCATTATGCAACAGAAGCTTATATTATTCACATTTTTTCTGACCCTATTAAATTCCCAGTATTATTAATTTATTAAATCAGTTAACACTAATGCATTATTTTTAAAAGTGCTTTAGGTAAGTACTCTAAATATTTTTTAAAACATAGGTAGCAACTAGCTGAACAAAAAATTGAATGTCCTACGCAAGTTACTTAGTTCCTATAAAAATCATGGCTATGAGACAATGAGACTATTTTTAAACAGTCATGCAATTCAGTACCCTTCTGCTCAAAAAAACTTTTAAGAGGCTCTGAAAACAACTCCTCTAATCAAATTAATATCATAATTTCTTGATTACAGACTTGCAGTGTTCATTATTATTAAATACGAATGACATAAACATTGCACATTTAATATTTCTCAGTGTCCATTTGAGTTCTGCTTTCAAAAGAACTCATGTTTTCACTTCTCCATATTCACTGCCATCACATAAGTCCATTTTATTCACCTGGACCTCTTCAACCACTTACAAATGGCTTCCCTACCAAACTGCAGAAAACTAAGTTTCTCCCTTCCTCTAATTATATATTTTACTCTACAAATTGTAGTAAATTTCATATACTTCATTCTAATTGTTCTTCAAGAATTTTATACACAGGTACTGACCCCAAAACTCAGATTAAAAGTTTTCGATCCATTTCCCATAAAATTTCCACTTTCTTCCCTTTCAATTTAAATTAGATTACATCTTTTCCCTTCTTAAAGTCTGTGAGTGCCTTTCCATTGTTCTAAGAATAATACCCTATCTTCTTCCACTACCTCCATGGCCCTGCATACCTCTCCCACCTCATGATGGCATCCTATCACCTCTCACCTTCGTCTCCCAAAGTGCTGGGATTATAGGTGTAAACCAGCACACCCAAAATGTTATGTTTCTAATATGTATCCTTAGACTAGAGTATAAGCTAGAATGAAGGCAATGGCTGTCTTTCTGTTCACTCATGCTCACTCCCAGCTAATGGCATAGTGTAGTTGCATTATGATTCATCAGTGGAATGAGTTTATATTTGAACTTTATTTTCCCCCGGTTCACTGAAAAGTACAGTTAATGCAGCATCAAGTCAAAGAGAAATTTTATTTATTTTTGGGAGGACAGCAGGAAGAGAGCTAATAAAAAGTCCTTGAAAGCTTGTAAAATTCCCCCTAGGTATCTTAGGAACCATCATTAGCTAATTAATCTTTCCAATCAGGAAGTATAGGCTCTATTGTCTCAAATTTCAGATAAAGAAAAGGTAAGAAATGAACACGAAGTTTCAGGCAATTTTTATTTTTAAATAACTTATTTAATATGAGATATATTAAATAAGTATATATCTCAATAGGCTATAAAAGAGTATCTAAAATTCCAGAAAGGAAAATCAAGTGAGAATACAGTTGATAATTTTCTCTAACATTGTGTTAGAGAGAACTGCTTTATCAAGAAATGACTTATTACCTTTATCTCTACCCAAACACAATGAGATATTAATGAGTTTAGAATCCCATATCTCTTTTTTACAGAAGAATTTCAATTAATACAGGTAACAGGAATGAGGGAGATATAAAATTACAACTAGGCAAACACCACAGTAATTATTGCCACCAAGATCCAATGATAAATGCTAAAATCAATGGATCAAAGTTTTGGAGAAACAGGATATTTGGAGTCTTAAAGAATCTTCTCCAAATATTTATTCCTTACAAAGGGAAAAATACTAACAATGGGGAAAACAGATACCATTTAACCAAGTGGTCACAGTTAACATAACCAACAGTAAGACACACTAACATCACGTAACCCTGATCGGATGCACAGAGAAAGGCAAAACATGGTAGTCTTGGCTTGTTAAAAAAGCATAATCTCAATCTATTCATAGTAATACATCAGATAAGCCCAAACTGAGACAGTCTACAAAATAATGGACAGGTACTCTATAAAAGAATGGAGAAGATTAAAGAGACCTAAACACAAGGGAAACTGGATGAGAAAACAGACAATAGTGGGAAAACTAGATAACTTCAACTAAGATCTGTAGTTAATAGTATTATACAAATATTAATGTACTGGTTTTGGTCATTGTACTATGTTTACATAAGATGTTTACATTAGGTGAAATTGAGTAAAGGGTGTACTGGAACCCTGTACTGTTTTTGCAACTTTTCCATGGATCTAAAAATTACTTTTAAATACAAAGTTAAAAAAAAAAAATTGAAGCCCGAGTCTATACTCGAAAGGTATACTGTTACAGTTATAAACCACCACAAGTTTTATGGCTAGCTCTGATTTTAGGTAATCTTTGTTCTTGTCAAATATTTGCTAAACTTATAGACTATAAATGATTTAATGTTCACATTGGCATAAATCATACTAAAAAGCTTATGAATTAAAGATGGTGTCCATATGGCTTTGTTCACTTTTCTCCATTCCTTTTTCTTTCTGCTCCCATAATTGCAATTGCCCCATCTCCAAGTTCACTGATTCTTTCTTCTACCTGTTTAAATTTGCTGCTGAATTTCTCTTGTGAACGGTTTGTTTCAATTATTGTACTGGTAAGCTCCAGTATTTCGATTTGGTTCATTTTAATAATTTCTATCTCTTTACTGATGTTCTTATCTTGTTCATACATTACTTTCCTAACTTCCTTTAGTTCTTCATCTATGGTTTCCCATAACATTTTGACATATTTAAGACAGATGATTAACATCTTTGTCTACTAAGTCCAATGTCAGGACTTCCTCAGGGGTGGCTTCCATCAATTTATTTATTTTTTCTGTGACTAGGCCATTCTTTCCTGAGTCTTTGTAAGCTTTTTTGTAACTTTCTGTTGAAATTTGCATTTTGAATATTATAATGCAGTCATCTGAAATCAGATTCCAGAATTCTGGCATTTCCTTTTGATTGTTGAGGGGTTCAGCCTGTTATTTAGTAACTTTTCCAAACTATTTTTGTGAAGACTTTATTCCTTTTATTTATGGTCATTAAAATCTCTGTTTTGTTATATTAGTGATCAGCTAATGGCAGATTTAAATTTCCTTAAGTGACTAAAACTAAAACAAATAGTACTCTCCCAAGTTTTTGTAGTCTGGCTCTCAGCTGAAGTACTCTCTCACTAAGCTTGGCCACACTTCTGCCTTAGCTTTCAACTTCTGCTTGTCTACAGCTCACAGATCTGCCAAAGGCAGAAGCCTAGGGACTTCTCAGGTTTTTTCTGGGCATGTGTTATACGTAAATTTTGGGGAGGATAAGGATGGGACAAAATTCAGCCTCTACATTGGTCATTTAGGAAATCACTAGACAGGTCAAAATGCACAACCACAGTATTTTAAGAACAAAGTCCATACTAAATATAAGCAATTTGTATTCACCAGGAATGTGGGCCATAGTCCCCACAGCTGCTGCCATTGCCACATGGTGAATGAGGATGGTAGTCCAGTGAATTAAATGCCACAGTACTCTCTTACTGAAATTCAGCTGCCCTCTTTTTCATTATGCAGTCTCCTGGTTGCTGTAAATGTCAGACCAGATTTTAGAATCCGGAAAGAGCTGATCCTGTCACTTTGCCCCCTTATGCTTGTTTCAGGGGAAGAACTAACCCGTTAATAAACCACTCTACTTTGCCATTTTCTGTAATGTCACCTAGAGATTGTGTTGTTAACCACTTACATTGACTAAAAATACACAAACCTGTGATGTGAAGTAAAACCAGCCAAAACTGTATGACAGAGCTGGTAGTCCCAGCTACTTAGGAGGGTGAGATAGGAGGACTGCTTGGGCCTAGGAGTTCAAGGCTAGCCTGGGAATATAGTGAGACCCACTTTAAAAAAAAAAAAAAAAGATGAAAAAGAAAAACTGTAAGATAGTACTTGGGGCCTGCACACAAGATTATCAAATAAATTATTAAGCCATATAATTAGTACTAGTTCATTTGCTTATTATTCTGTGGTATACATTTTTCATTATAATTTATGTCATTTTTAATTGTAAACTATATGTGACTTTACAAAATCCCATATAAGAACTAATTTGTGAATTTTCTCATGGCAAGTAGAATAGACTTTGTTAGTTCTTTAGATGATTCATGCCCACTTGAGTTCAAAATCCTTTCTCTATATCTTATACCCTTTTTCTGTTCCAGAAACTCAATCAGGATACCACAGGGCAGCTAGTCACTGTGTCTCCTTAGGCTTCTCTTGGCTGTGATAATTTCTCAGACTTTGCTTGTTTTGATGATCTTGTGAGTTTTGAGGAGTACTGGTCAGAGATTTTGTATATCTTGTTACTGGGATTTATCCGATGTTTTTCTCATGATTAGACTGGGGTTATGGGTGCAGAAGAAGAAACATACACACATAAAGTACCCTTTTCTTCACATCATATCAAAGGTACTGTCAACATGACTTATCAAACTGTTAATATGAAACCTGACCACTTGGCTGAGGCAGTTTGTTAGGTTCCTCCACCATAAAGTTCACCTTGTTTCCCCATTTCATACTATACTCTTTAGCAGGAAATCACTATGTGAAGTCAACACTTAAAGAGTAAGGAGTTATACTCCACCTCCTGAGAGCATAAGGAATCTACATAAATTGAAGTTCTTCTACATGAAGAATATATATTTTAAACCCAGTCAATTGTGTAATTAAAAGCCATCTGTCGACCAGGTCTGGTGGCTCACACCTTTAATTCTAGCACTTTATAAGGCTGAGGCAGGTGGATCACTTGAGCTCTGGAGTTTGAGACCACCTTGGGCAACATGGTGAAACCCCATCTCTATAAAAAATACAAAAAAATTAGCTAGGCATGGTGGCGCATGCCTGTAGTCCCAGCTACTTGTGGGGCTGAGGCAGGAGGATTGCTTGAACCCTAGAGATCAAGGCTGCCAGTGAGCCAAGATCGTGCCACTGCACTCCAGCATGGGTGACAAAGACACTGTCTCAAAATAAATAAAAGCCACGTATCATTCTACAAGATTACATTAATATTATAATTGTCAGCCTTTCCAATCCTGCTTTCCCCACCTTACTTGTAAATTAATTTTTACCAGTATAGATGCAAAGCCATTATTTCTTTTATAAGCTTATTCTAATTGGTACTACCAAAAAAGCCTTATAAATGATCTCAAACCTTCAAGACATATATTCTATTATATGGCTCTAATAAAATTTATTTCAACTTTATCCTGCTGATGAACATTGCTTGCAGTTTGTCATGATTACAAATAATATGGCATTTAAGCTGCTCTCTTATGGTAAAGTTGGAGATTTTTAGAATTTTTACAAATTGTAGTGACCCATAACAAAATAATTTGGTGGACTGCAATTAGCCTTCCCTTTTTTTTTTAATGAAATAGAATACAGTACAATAGGATAGGATAAACTAGAGAATATATCACATCGCAAAGTACTTCAGAAGTAGTACATGATTATTTTGAAAAAGTGTGTTTTAATTTTTTCCTGTATGTGCATGCATCTATATTCTTGCATGTATATAACCTGCAGTGAAAGTTTTATTTCAAGTTATTCTACGGACAAATAAGATTGAAAGCCATCTCTGTAAGTGGAATTGCTCTAATAAACAAAATTTTCAGCTTTACAACTTTACTAGCAAAGTGTCCCTAATAATTTAGATATCCTCCAGCAATGTATGAAAGCTTCTAGATCTCTAAATCTCCACAATTGCCTGATACTGTCACATTTACCTTAAGCCAATTTGAACAGGAAAAATTGGCATCCTGTTATTTGAATATGTATTTACCTGATTACTAGTGAATATGAACATTTTTTCATGTTTTTATTGGCCAATTGGGTCTCCCTTCCTTTCAATTGCCTATTCATATGCTTTGATGAGAGGGTTAGGGTTGTTGGCCTTTACTTCAAGTTGTACATTAATATTATATGTGTGTGTATGTTTATATATAGCTAGATATACACAGTTACATATAAATTTTGTTCATAGGGACTTTTGTTAAAATGAAGTTTTCAATTTTAATACAGTAAAATTCATCGAACATTCATCCTTTCTGGGGTGAGTTGTTTGTGTCTTATACTATAGAAGAAAACTTCCCTGGTTCTTATATCACATATAGTCTTCTAATAGTTTTAGATTTTTGCTTTTTACCTTTCATTATTTAACATTTATTTGTGTCGGTTTCTGTCCTCTGAGACAAAAATAATTATTTGTATATGGGGTGAGATAGAGATCAGATTATGTTTTTAACAAGCTGACAAGTATTAGTACTGCTACTAGTTTAGAATTTGCTAAGATAAAATTACACATCAGAAAGAAACAGGCTTAAAAAACCTTTACATTCAAATCTTGGCTTTTGCTTTTTGTAATAATAAAAAATTAGAAACAATATCTAACCACAGGGAACAGATAAACTGTTTATTCATAATGAAATACTATATTTCTGAAAAGGATATATCTGACAAATATCAGTATTAACAAAAAATCTAAGACATCTATTGTCCTTTTCTCCCCAACACAAACTTCTTGAAAAGAGTGATTGTGACTTCTTTTTTTTCCTGACCACCTAAATCTCAAACAACCTAAACCATATTTTCATTACTTCATAGGAAAGTGAAGACAGTTAACAGTGTAAAATCTAATAGCTATCTTTTAGTCTCCATTTTTCTTTTCTTTTCTTTTTTTTTTTTTTTTGAGACAGAGTCTCACTCTATCACCCAGGCTGAAGTGCAATGGTACTATCTCAGGTCACTGCAACCTCCGCCTCCCAGGTTTAAGTGATTCTCCAGTCTCAGCCTCTAAGCAATCTAACCTTCCTGGGCCTAAGCGATCCTCCTACCTGAGCTTCCCAAGTAGATGAGATCACAGGTGTATGTTCACCACATTCAGCTAATTTCTGTAATTTTTTGTAGAAATGAGGTCTTACCATGTTGCCCAGGCTGGTCTTGAATGGCTGGGCTCAAGCCATCTACTCACCTCAGCCTCCTAAAGTGCTGGGATTACAGGTGTGAGCCACTGGGCCCAGTTGCCTTCTCCTTTTTATTTTTATTTATTTGTTTATTTTAGATGGAGTCTTGCCCTATCACCCAGGCTGGAGCGCAGTGGTACGATATCGGCTCACTGCAACCTCCACTTCCTGGGTTCAAGCAATTCTCCTGCCTCAGCCTCCCACGTAGCTGGGATTATAGGCACGCACCACCATGCCCAATTAATTTTATATTTTTAGTAGAGACGAGGTTTCACCATGTTGGTGAGGCTGGTCTTGAACTCCTGACCTCAGGTGATCCACCTGCCTTAGCCTCCCAAAGTGCTGGGATTACAGGTGTGAGCCACCATGCCTGGCTGTCTTCTCCTTTTTAATATGCTCTCATCACTTGGCTTCTGTGACCATTACTGCTTTCGTTTTTCACCTACAGCCCTGACCAGTGTTGAACAGTCTCTATCTGGTCACTGAATTTTGGAGTTACTCAAAACTTGGTCTTCAGCTATCTTTTCTTCTCACTCTATACTTTCTATCCTGGCATGTTTCATCATATCCATGGCTTCAGTTATCACCTATATTCAAAAGTCTCAACTAATTATAGCTCCGAATCCACATATGTAAGTCCAACCTTTATAAATCTACATGGACATTTCAAAGACACTCAAACAGAGTAGGTTTAAAACCAAATTCATAATATTTCTCATGAGCCTTGTCTACTACCTCTTAAATCTTTAATGTTCACAATCTGAGGAGGTCGCACCACCTTCCCACCAAGTATGTAAGTCTGAGAAACAGGTGTCATTCTTTACATCCTATTCTTTCCCTCTATTTAATCCAACAATTGTCCAGTTTGTGTTTTTTGAATCTATTTATTTGTCTTAATCTCTACTGACAGCTTTGTAGTTTAAGATGTAGACCATCTCTTATGCGAACTCCTACAATGCAGGAATAGGTCTCCCCTATATACGCTGACCCTTCTCTGATCCGTTTCTTGCTACATAGTCAGAGTATTACTTGTTTTCCTTTTTTCAAAATGCAAATCTGAACATCTGACACCTTGCATAAAACTCTCCAGTGCCTTTTCATATACTAATCAAGAATGAAATCCTTAATGTGACTAAGAAGGTCTTTTATAGACCAGCCTCTGCCTTCCTTTCTCACCCTGTCTCATAGCACTCCCCTTTACTTTGTAATATCTCACATCTCTGGTCCCTTCTTTTATTTTTTCAAGTGTCTCACTGCTATAAGACCTTCATAGGTTCAATTCCTCTCTGCAGAATGCACTTGCAAGCTATCTTCCACTCTCTCCTAACATTCCATTTCAAGCATCACTTCCTCAGGGACTATGCAGATTAAGTCAGAAATGAAAACTTCTACTTCAGTTTGTGATTACATAGCTCTTTCTGTGACTATTTGAATTAATATCTGTCTCTGTTACTTCACCACAATTCCATGACAGCAGGACAGGCATCTCCAACACTCACCATAGTCCTATCCACTTAGTAAGGACTCAAATGTTTGCTGAAGAAATTATATAGAATTTTCATTTCAAGGTTAAATGCAATATGCACTATAGCCACTAGAGGATGCCCTGCTTCTGTTTTTTGTTCCTCTAGAACAAAATGGGAAGATTCAAAATACTCAAAAACAAACAAAAAACTAAACCTTTTATGCTAAAGTAATTTACTATTAATGTAAATAAAATTGCAGTGACTGCAAAATATCAGCATCCACACACTACTTATTTTAATTAGTTTAACTGCTTAATACTAAACAATATTATTACTTAATATTTCTCTTTAAAGAAAATCACAATTTATTCAGATTTATTGAAAAAGAAATACCTCCAAAATAAACATGTAACTATTAAAATTATTAAAAGATATATTTATGTACCAACATAAGTTATCTAGTTTCTATCTGTGCCTGTTTACCACACACTGAAAAACAATAAAACATGAGGTATTACTAAAAGCTCTAATCAACCAGAACTTGCATTAAGAAAGTTACCTGTCATTCTTTTAAGACTATCAAAGCCTAGAATAATTTTTTAAATACTAAAATGATTGACGTGCTTTGAAAAAAGCCATCTTTTACATCTTCATTGCTAAGGCACAAGCTTTAATAACTACCATTAGTCAGATAAAACATTAGTTTTAAGGGCCTAGATTAATGAAAATCACACTAAACAGAACGGAAATTCCCCAACACTATTAGAAATAAATTGGTATAAGTAGAGATTGGCAATTATTAATATTCCAGTGTGTGCTATTTCTTACACATTATTCATTTATAACCAAACCTCTGTGTATTGTGGGAAAGAAAAGTACCTACCGGGAAGACCGGGCAGTTGATTTGTTATAGGGTGTAAGCCCATAACACACGTGTTCAAACACACAAGATCAAACACACAAGTTTATGGTTATAGGATAGGAAGCAGAAACAGAAGTAGAAAACTGCAGATTTGTATAGGAAGAATTTCTCTACATGCAAGTTCTTACAACTGTCTAAGGAAACATTTTAAATCTGTTTTCAACTTGTGCTTTACAACTGAGACCCTAAATAAGATACTCCCTTTCAGCCTTGCTGACTTAATTGCTTTTTCGGACTTGCACTGCCAAAAAAAAATTGACATTAGTTTTATTTTTAAAAACCTGTCAAATGTTCTCAACACATACTAATATTTCATTAATTAATAAGTGACTACAGTAACATTTAGTGTGTCGCAGGTACCAGGCACTGGGACAAGAACATTCACAATTCTGTGTACTTTCCTTATCCCCTTTGATAGACAAGGCTGAGAAGTTAGGTAACTTTTTCAAGGTCTCACAATAAATAACCAGTAGAATTGGGATCTGAACTTAAGCTTTTCTACATGATAAGCATAATCCTCTTCAGGAATTCTAAATGCAGGAGATTTCTAAATTTCCCAGTCACAGAGATGGAAATATTGTATATAAACAATCCATTTCTAATCATGCCCTTCCCATGCCATTCACTAATACTCCATTCCTACATTCCAGAAACTGGTTCCATATTAATCTTTCTGGGAAACCCAACTAAAATACGGATCTGCAATCCCTTTTGCTTAGAAATCTCTAACAGGATACAGTATTTGCCATTTTGATTCAATGTGGGGGATTTTTTCCCCAAGTTTTTCTTTAATACATGGCACAGACAAATATTTATCATTAAAATATCGGGAAATATCATTAAAATATCCTATAAAAAATACTTTAAATTCTTGGTACTATTTTTTTAAAAAAACTTCTAGCAAAAACATAATTTAAAAAATCCAAAGTCCCATTCAAATGAGAATTTTACTTTATTGAGCCTGGGTAAACTGAAATTAAAGCCTACTCTTAACTGTTGGCATACCTTTACATGTAAACCAATAACCTGACCTAAGGTTATGTAAGAATGCTCTATTTTAATTTTTCCATGGAGCTAAAGGGAGATACTTTACTGTGGAATGTTTACTACACACTGAATGTAATATGTTACTTACCTGATAGTCTTATTACTGCTGCCTATGTATTTTGGCGCTTACTGGAAGCTGTACACTAAGAAAGGAAATCTAAAATCTGCAGAAGTGGTCATTTGTGGGTGAGAAAAATAGGACTTATAAGAAATAGCAGTTTAATCGTATTGACTGGAAAATCCTTTACGTTTTCAGATCATAATCAAGGAATGACATAAAAGATGAACGCTGATCTTCTAAACTTAGAATACATGCTTTATATGCTAACACTTCATAAAGGAAATCAAAACTCTCTGAAGCATTCAACTTTTTAAAACAGTTAAGTTCCAAAACCTTGATTCTAGCCTGAATGAACGAGTCAGAAATGTTGTAGGAGACAGTGGATAAAGAATAGTTTGGGACATACGAGAAATGATTGACTCGTTAATTTTTTTTTTTTTCTTTTTTTGAGAGAGAGTCTCGCTCTGTCGCCCAGGTTGGAGTGCAGCAGCGCGATCTCGGCTCACTGCAACCTCCACCTCCCGGGTTCGAGCACTTCTCCTGCCTCAGCCTCCCGAGTAGCTGGGATTACAGGTGCGCACCACCATGCCCTGCTAATTTTTGTATTTTTAGTAGAGACGGGGTTTCACCATGTTGGTCAGGCTGGTGTCGAACTCTTGACCTCGTGATCCGCCCACCAGCCTCCCAAAGTGCTAGGATTACAAGCGTGAGCCACCACGCCCGCCGTGGAGTTGATTTTATATCAAACACTCCAGGCTTAAGTTCACTTATCTGTTTATTGGTGAGACAACATTTGATATTTTGAAGGGTCCTGTTGTGTAAATCGTGTATTAAATCCTAAGCGTTTATTGAGCACCTAACAGTTTGTTTTCCAGATCCAGGCAAATGCCGACTTCAGGGTTCCCTTTTCCTTTTAGCCTCTCCAGCCCCGTCCCACCCACAGACAGGACCAACTCCCGGGCGGGAAGACGCGCTCCGCGGCTGCAAGAAATCAGGCTGTCGCTAGGCCTCCCATGTGTGCAAGCACGTGGCAGAGAAGGGAAAAGGGAAGTCAAATTCTGACTACAGGCCTGGGCACTTGTTATCTGTGGGGACAAAATGTCACCATTGGCAGCAAACAGCGAGAAAACGTGCAGCGCACTAAGGGAAACAGCGCGTTCGCGGGCGCGACACCAGTTTGGGCGCCGACATCCTCCGCGCACTGGTCCCTGAACTTTACCTGGAGCTTATTCTGGTCAGGCCTGATCTCCAAAACGAGGGCTCCTCGGCGCGAAGGCAGGACCCAGCTCCATGAAAGCCCTTGGGCAAGGGTCCCCTCTACCCACGGAAGCGACAGCCGGGAGGGTATACCTAAGCCACCACTATAACCAGCCCTCAACCCCGGAACGCCCCCAACACCTACCCGGTCGCTGCTGTTCTCGCGATAATTCTCCGGCCAGTCCCCCGTCAGTCCTCTCCACGCCTTCCTTCTCTGACCAATTGTGGAGGAGTTGTGGATGGGGTTTTGCTTTTGAGCGGAGAGCGGGGCCTTCAATCTCTGCTAGTTGGAGCTGGGAATGGGCGGAGCTGAAGCGGACTGGGGCGGGGCTGGATGGGGAGAGGCGCAGGACACGCTCCAGTTATCGCGAGACTGGAGACCAGGAAGACGCCTGCAGAGCCGGGCTGCTGGTGCCGCAGAGGCTGAGGCATCAGTTGCAGCTGCATCCGGAGCTCCTACCTCGGAGCCTACTCCTGGTCTCTAAGTCGGGAGGCAGGACGTGGTCAGGCCGGGGCTGTGGAGGTGCTCTGTGTCCCCTGAGGCATAGGGGATTCGGGCTGCGGCCTGTCGGAGCCAGTAAGGGAGGCGCCCACACTCCTGACAGGATAAGATGGCGGCTATGGCGCCTGGAGGTAGTGGCAGTGGTGGCGGAGTGAATCCATTTCTCAGCGATTCGGACGAGGACGATGACGAGGTAGCGGCTACAGAGGAACGGCGGGCAGTACTTCGGCTGGGTGCCGGGAGTGGCTTAGATCCTGGCTCTGCGGGCTCGTTGTCACCACAGGATCCAGTGGCCTCAGGAAGCACTGCGCGGCCAGGTCTCCCTGGGGAGGCGTCGGCGGCTGCGGTGGCCCTGGGGGGCGCCGGGGAGACCCCGGCCAGATTGTCAATTGATGCAATCGCGGCTCAGCTGTTGCGCGATCAATACTTGCTGACCGCCCTGGAGCTGCATACGGAGCTGTTAGAGAGCGGCCGCGAGCTGCCTCGGCTGCGCGACTACTTCTCCAACCCAGGCAACTTCGAGAGGCAAAGTGGGACCCCGCCGGGGATAGGGGCTCCAGGGGTCCTTGGAGCAGCAGGCGTTGGAGGCACTGGAGGTCGAGAACCGAGTACGACGTCGGGCGGGGGACAGCTCAGTAAGTGGACGCAGCCTGTCACACTCTGGCGGGGTTGTTGGGATTGTAAGGAGTTACTGTGTGGGAGAGAGGGTATTTCTGGGTGGGTCCTGAGGATAGGGACATTTTAGGGAACGAGAGTACTGGGGTGGAGGCGCTCTTTTGCGGTGGAAGCAAAAGGATCAGGCAGTGACTGTTCTCTCTGCCTGCCTCCAACCTTTGGCTGGTGTTGCACTTGCTCCTGGCTCCGCTGTAGTCAGTATCTATAAAACATCAAGAGTTTCTAATTCACTGGTTATTACAGGACTCCACAAGGCTCCTTTTTAAACTAGTTTATTGCTTTAAGCATTTTTCCTTTTCCTCCAGTTACCTGAATCACACTACCAGGAAATAGTGTTACCTGAATTGCCTGCAGTAGTTCTTTCAGTCTGAGTCAGGGGAGAAAGAATAGGACATATTGCTGCTGTCTCCAAAAAGTCACATGTACTGAAGACCCTTTGTCTTTGGGACAACTTTTTCACCGCCAAAATTGTATTTTCTGCTGCACAAAATTTGTTCTGTTTAAATAAACTCGTTGAAATTCAGTTTAAATGTCTTAATTTCAGTAAGGTTTAAAATTACAGGAAATCCAAGGAGCAAGGCAGACAGGTTCTACCAGCAGTCTCTCACCATCCCACCAGATTACAGGCTTTTCTCTCTGCATTAGATAGAAATTGACCTTTTTACCTTGTTGGGATCATTTTTAGCAGCCTAGAGTAATTGTTTGCCCCATATATTTATAAGCATCTCTTATGGCTTGAAAACTTATTGTCAAAGATGTACTGTACTGTACTGTAGGATTCCCAGTGGCTCCCTTTTAGGAGGCATCTTAAATATTCCCTTACTAATATATGGAGATGGTTTAGTATGAAGCTATATATTAATTCTATATTAACATGTATTTATATAGAATTCTTTAACTGCAGTCTGATTGATTTTATTTGGTCACCATGCTTTTGAATAGTGCCAGATACTTAAATTGCCAAACATAGACACAGTGGAAATGCAGGGAGTACATTTTCTATCAAGGTGAATCTTAAATGTATTTCCCCCTTGGATATGAGATTTACTCAGTAGTTATTATTTCCCTACTCAATAGGTAGGATAAACTTCTTTTTCAGGAAAAGATTTTCTCATCGCTGACCTTTAAGACTATAAAATGTGACCGCAGTGTAACAAAATTGTTATGTGATGGTGGTGGTGTTTTTTGAATTTTGTGTATTTTTCACATTTCTAAATTATCTGATGATTTTTCACCAGACAAGCTCTAGCTCTGATGTCACCTTTGTAAATGCTTCCTCCAGGCTTAGGTAGTTGCTTGGCGTCTTTCATTGTACCACTTTCAAACCTCCATCGTAGCCCGTTTGTATTTGATTTGTTGACAGTACTGTTTATCTCCATTGGTCAGTTCCTCAGAGATATTTCTATAATAAATTCCTCACACTTTGCTCAGTCCCTGGCCTGTTGATGAACATAACTTAATTGTATCTGCTATGTTTTCAACCGTATTGTTACAGTGAAATGGATTACTCCTTACTTGGTAACTTTATTCATTTACTTTTAAAGAATTTCTTAACCTTTCCACCCTGCCTTATTAGGGCTTGATAGCATTGTTTCTTGTGAAAATTCCTCCTTACAAACTTTTTGTATTGAAAGAATTATATTTATATTTGAGCTCATTAAATAGTTTAGCAGTTTCAGAGTAAAAAAAATTACTTCTAAGTGCCTTTGCATTATACATTTTTATAGTTTCTTGAAATAAGTCTTATGATCAAATATCACAATTAAATATTCATGTGCACCTGTGCTTTTCTATTCTCCTCATTTATTTTTACCTGTTTTAGGTACTGGGTGTGTGTGTGTGTGTACACATAAAGGTTATTAAATTTTTAGTTAATACTAAGCCAGTGAACAACAGGGCAAAAAATTCAAAATTATTTATAATCCCACCAATGGTATTTGCTTTTTCTGTCTTTAATGGTATTTACCTTTCCTGTCTTTTCTGTGCATGTATTTTAAAAAGCAAAAAATGGATTAAACCGTTTAACATAGTCTTTTGTTATTTGAAAGGCACTATATTTTTTAGTATCAGCTTAGAAGTACATTTTGCATAGAGTAAAATTTACACATTTGAAGTGTGTGCAGTGTTGGTGAGTTTTGAAAGATCAGTCACTACCACAGTTACAATACAGAACATTGACTGGGCACGATGACTCACGTCTGTAATCCCAGCACTTTGAGAGGCCGTGGCGGGCAGATCACAAGGTCAGGAGGTCGAGACCAGCCTAGCCAACATGGTGAAACCCCTTCTCTACTAAAAATACAAAAATTAGCTGGGCTTGGTGGTGGGCACCTGTATTCCCAGGTACATGAGACACTGAGGCAGGAGAATCGCTTGAACCTGGGAGGCAGAGGTTGCAGTGAGCCGAAGTCATGCTGCTGCACTCCAGCCTAGGCAATAGAGTGAGACTATAAACAAATAAATAAATAAATTAATTAATTAATTAAATACAGAAGATTTTTATCATCCCCAGAATTCTTTCATTCAGTATCCTCACTTCCATCTAGACTACCACTGATCACGTGGAACAGAATTTCTCAACCTGGACCTCGGCACTCAACATTTTGGGCCTGGTAATGCTTTGCTGTGGCTACTGTCCTGTGTATTATAGAAAGTTTAACAGCATCCCTGACCTCTACCCACCAGATGCCAGTAGCAACCACCACCATACCCACGCCACCCCAGTTATGGTAACTGGGAAAGGGAGGGCATAATTTCCTCAGTTGAGAACTACTTGTATAGATAAGTTTTGCCTGTTCTAAAATTTCATATAAATGGAATCATAGAACGTATTTTTTTATGTGTCTGCCTTCTTTTGCTTAGCATGTTTTTAAAAGTCATCCATGTCTTTGTGTGCATTAGTAGATGGTTCCTTTTTCGTTTTATCTCTAAAAAGGGGGGATTAAAACATTTGTGTTTTTAAGACATTTGCATTTTTTCCAGTTTTGCGTTATTATAAAGAAAGCTCCCATTTATGTTTATAAGAAACTGCCAAACTGTTTTCCAAAATGGACCATTTAAAATTTCCACCACCAACGTATGAGAGTTCCAGTTTCTGTACCTCCCCTAAACATTTGGTATTTTCAGGCTTTTTAATCTGTCATTTTAGTGAGAATGTAGCAATATCTCATTGTGGTTTTAACTTCTATTTCCCTGATAACTAATGATGCTGAGCTCCTTTTCCTGTGACTTTTGCTAAGTATATTTTTTGTGAAATGCCTATGCAATCTTTTGCTCCCTTTTTTTTCCCCCTTCAAATTTTATTTTTAGTTCCAGGGTACATGTGCAGGGTGTGCAGATTGGTTACAGGGATAAACGTGTCATAGTGGTTTGCTGCACAGATCAACCCATCACCTAGGCGTTATGCCCAGCATACATTAGCTATTTTTCCTGATGCTCTCCTCTTCACCCCCCATGTCCATGTGTTCTCATCGTTACGCTCCTACTTATAAATGAGAACATGCGGTGTTTGGTTTTCAGTTCCTGTGTTCGTTTGCTAAGGATAATGGCTTCCAGCCCCATCTATGTGCTTGCGAAGGACATGATCCTGTTCCCTTTTTATGGCTGGCTGCATAGTATTCTATGGTGTATATGTACCACATTTTCTTTATCCAGTCTATCATTGATGGGCATCTGGGTTGATTCCATGTCTTTGCTATTGTGAATAGTGCTGTACTGAAAATACACGTGCGGGTATCTTTGTAATAGAATGATTTATATTCCTTTGGGCATATACTCAGTAATGGGAATTTCTGGGTCAGATTGTATTTCTGGGTCTAGATCTTTGAGAAATCACTACACTGTCTTCCACAATGGTTTAACTAATTTACAGTCCCACCAACAGTGCAAAAGCGTTCCTACTTCTCTGCAACCTCTCTAGCACCTGTTTGTTTCTTGACTTTTTAATAATCACCATTCTGACTGGCATAAGACAGTATTTCACTGTGGTTTTGATTTGGGTTTCTCTAATGATCAGTGATGCTGAGCTTTTTTTCGTATGCTTGTTGGCCGCATGAATGTCTTCTTTTGAGAAATGTCTACTCGTGTCCTTTGCCCATTTTTTAATGGGATTGTTTTTTTCTTGTAAATTTGTATAAATTCCTTGTAGACTCTGGATGTTAGACTTTTATCAGATGGCTAGATTGCAAAAATTTTCTCCCATTCTGTAGGTTGTCTGTTTGCTCTGATAGTTTCTTTTGCTGTGCAGAAGCTGTTAAGTTTAATTACATCCCATTTGTCAATTTTTGCTTTTGTTGCAATTGCTTTTGGCATTTTTGGCATGAAATCTTTGCTCATCCCTATGTCTTGAATGGTATTTCCTAGATTTGTTTGTTTGTTTGTTTTCATAGTTTTTGGTTTTACATCCATCTTGAGTTAATTTTTGTATAAGTTGTAAGGAAGGAGTCCAGTGTCAGTTTTCTGTATGGCTAGCCAGTTCTTTGAGCATTTTATTAAATAGGGAATCCTTTTCCCATTGCTGGTTTTTGTCAAGTTTGTCAAAGATCAGATGGTTTTAGGTCTACAGTCTTATTTCTGAGTTCTCTCTTCTGTTCCATTGGTCTGTGTCTGTTTTTGTACCAGTACCATGCTGTTTTGGTTTCTGTAACCTTTTAATATAGTTTGAAGTCGGGTAGTGTGATGTCTCCAGCTTTGTTCTTTTTGCTTAGGATTGTCTTGGCTATACAGGCTCCTTTTTGGTTCCCTGTGAATTTTTAAAGTTTTTTCTAATTCTATGAAGAATGTCAGTGGTACTTAAATGGGAATAGCAGTGAATCTATAAATTACTTTGAGTAGTATGGCCATTTTCATGATATTGATTCTTCCTATCCAGGAGCATTCATTTATTGAGTTCTCTCTGATTTCCTTTAGCAGTGGTTTGTAGTTCTCCTTGAAGAGGTCCTTCACTCCTTTGTTAGCTTCATTCCTAGGTATTGTATTCTCTTTGTAGCAGTTGTGAATGGGAGTTCATTCATGATTTGGCTCTCTGCTTGTCTGTTGTTGGTGTGCAGGAATGCTTGTGATTTTTGCACATTAATTTTGTATCCTGACACTTTGCTGAAGTTGCTCATCGACTTAAAGAGGTTTGGGATTGAAAGGATGGGGTTTTCTAGATACAGGATAATGTCATCTGCAAACAAAGACAGTTTAACTTCCTCGCCTCCTATTTAAATACCCTTTATTTCTTTCTCTTGCCTGATTGCCCTGGCCAGAACTTCCTAGGTTGAATAGGAGTGGTGAGAGAGGACATCCTTGTCTTGTGCCGGTTTTCAGGGGGATTGGGTCCAGCTTTTGCCCATTCAGTATGATACTGGCAGTGGGTTTGTCATACATAGCTATTATTATTTTTAGGTATGTTCTTTCAATACCTAGTTTATTGAGAGATTTTAACATGAAGGAATGTCGAATTTTATCAAAGCCTTTTCTGCATGTATTGAGATAATCATGTGTTTTTTGTCTTTAGTTCTGTTTATGTGATGAGTTACATTTACTGATTTGTGTACTTTGAACCAATCTTGCAACTCAGGGATGAAGCCAACTTGATTGTGGTGAATAAGCTTTTTGATGGGCTGCTGGATTCGGTTTGCCAGTATTTTATTGAGGATTTTTGCATCAATGTTCAGGGATATTATCTTGCCCTTTTTAAAATTGTTTTTTACACTTTTGTTTTGTTTCATTATTGAGTTGTAAGAGTTCTCTATATGTCCATTATCAAATGTGAATTTTGCAAATATTTTCTTCCTGTCTAATTTGCCTTTATATTTTCTTACTGATGTGTCTCAGACCAGTCACAGTGGTTCATACCTGTAATCCCAGCACTTTGGGAGGATGAGGTGGGCAAATGGCTTGAGCCCAGGAGTTTGAGACCAGCCTGGGCAACATGATAAAACTCTGTCGCTACAAAAAAAAAAAAACACAAAAATTAGCAGTGCATGGTGGCATATGCCTGTAGTCCCAGCTACTTGAGAGGCTGAGGTGGGAGGGTTGCTTGTGTCCAGGAGGCCACAGCTGCAATGAGCCATGACAATACCACTGCACTCCAGCCTGGGTGAAAGAGTGAGACCTGTCTCAAAAAAAAAAAAAGTCAAAAAACAGTGTATCTTGTGAACAGAAGTTTTTTTTTTTTGAAAGAAAAAGAGAGAAAAAGAGAAAGAAAGAAAGAGCAAAAGACAGAAAAAAAAGAATGAAAGAGAAAGAGGAAGAGAAAGAGGGAGAGAGAACAGGATTCTTGTTTTATTGCCCAGGCTAGAATGCAGTCTAAAAATGGGTATTAAAAACCTCTTTTATGCCAATAATCGTGCTTAACAATAGAGACAGGAAGGAATAAGGGATGAA